>JAKUCV010007133.1:10042-23521 GCA_028386065.3 Turnera subulata
CCAAAAATAACAAACCGGGATAGACATCCCAAGCATAGACATGCTTATCACACGAACCCAGATCATGGCCACCACAAAACAGTCTCTAACCATCCGGTCGTACCTCTACTTACCACGTGACAATTATATTACCGTCATTAAAAACAAACCGTAGGGATCGACATCCCTAACCAAAATCCCGAGGATCGACATCCTCATCACAATTCATTATTAATCCATTATTACTTAATCCAAAAGACACAGAAATTCGATACGGGGATAAACATCCCAAAAATACCAAGCAAGCACCGGGATAGACATCCCGAGCCAAAACACAACAAAAGCACAGCATCCAACAATGCAACAACACTAAACACAATAACCGAGTAATAAGGCACATATTGAAGGAAATCCATCCTCACCTTGGCCGATTACTCAACTCCGGAAATAATGACCGGTCCGACGTCGGCTCCTCGGGAAACTGCCCGATATCCAACCTATACCACAAATCAATATACACTCACATAAATGCACATATTCGGTATACTATGATGCCAATACCACGAATTAATCCCATCCCGGTTCTTATCTGATATTATTATTTCTTATCGAAAATAATTTTCCGAACGTATTTCCGAATATAATTTCGGTACCATACTTTAATTAAAACTCTTTTCTAGATATTTTTATAAAATAATTATAATTTCCAAAATGATAATTACTATAATTTTTCTCCAGAAAATAATAACCTATTTATAATTTCCAGAAAATATAAATAGTATTTATCTTTTCTAAATACATATATAATTTAATTTTCCAACACAAGATATAATTAACTTTAATTTCCAAAATACATATTCATATACATATACCACAATAATAATTTTCCAGCCAAAATAATATACATATAAATTTCCAGAAATTAGTTTCATGTTACATATATATTTTTTCCAATTTAATAATAGTTTCCAAAACAAAATTTAATTATTTAACTAAGTAAATATATTTATATTTTAATAAAAATTTCAGAATCAAATTGTCCATAATTTTTTCAAAATAAATATATAATTTTTTTCCAAAATTGAATTCCAGAATATTAATAAAAGTATATATATAATTTGTTTTTTTTAAATTAAACGGACTGGGCCGTGAATAGTGTCGGCCCAGACCCAAGGCGGCAGGCCCGCGCCCAAGACCCGGCCCAACACTATACAGCCCATCCAACGTTAGCCCGCGACCCATAGTTCTGCCCGGGTCGACCCACGCGAAGTCGGGTCATATCCACTCAAAATGGATCTGCAGCTCACCTTGGGTTTGCGGGTGACGGCGCGACGGACGGCAAGGCTGACGACAACACGGCGGCGTAAGGCGACGACGAGGGCGAGTCGGGGTCGAGCGAGGCGTGGCGGCGTCGTGGTTTGGCGGCGCGACGCGAGTGGAAGGGAACGGATCCGACGGGTCCTCAACGGGTCGTCGGCGCGTCGCGGGGGCTACGGCGACAGAACTCGACGGCGACGGCGGGGCTGGGCTCGCGACGGCGTGAAGAAGCTCCTGGTGGCGACGGTGCTTCGTAACTCGACGGGAAACAGTTCGAGGTGAACAGTGCAGAGGCGGGTGACGCACTGTTCATCCCCTTCTTCATTTTTTTCCAGTTTTCTTTCTTTTTTTTTTTCGAATTTCTTTTTTTTTCCTTCTATTTTCTTTCCCTTTTTTTTCCTGATTTTTGATTCCCTTTTTTTTGTCTCTTGTATTTTTTTTTCTCTCATTTTCTTCTCTTCTTTTTTTTTTGTGTATATTTTTTTTTCTGTTTTTCTCTCTTTTTTTTTATTTTCCTTTTTCTCTTTTTTTTTCTTTTCCTCTCTTTCACCGGTTCTCCTCTTCTTAAATAAACTGATAACTAACTATTTAACATGTGAGCCAAATAATGCAAATCCGTCTGCATTACGGGCGAATCCGATCCGGACCAGAAAATAACAGATACCTCCTTAGTTATTTTCCGGTGTGATTTTCCGAGAAATTCCGAAACCCGAAAAATACCAACTTAGTTCCGAAAAATCCGCGGGAAAATCACGAGCGCGGGAAAACACTCGGTTTCGAAAAACGACTCCCGATTTACCTTGAATTAATTACCCAAGATTAATTCAACAGTAAATCACTGTAGAAAGACTTCTACAGTCCTGGTAAAAATCAAAAATTTTACCCGGGCTGTTACATTCTGAGTTTTGTAAGATAGAGGGACTCAACCTCTTAGTAATTAATGAAAGTGATGATCGCGATTTTCAAAAAAAAAAAAAAGACAAGCGTGACTGGAATTAATACTGGATAGGGAAATTCAGTTAATATCTTTTATGAGTTTCCTTGTACTTTTCTTTCAAAGACCGTTCTATTTCTCTAGTATTTTATAAAAAAGGGTTTTTCTATCTTGTGGGGTACATGATAAGCCATTAAATATAGAAATGAATTCTCATAATTAATGAGTATGATTTTTTTAGTGATTAAAATAACCCTTCCATAAACAATGATTATGCTGTATAATTAATTCAATACATAACAATGAGAGTTTATTTCGGTCATCCGGAGAATGATTTTCATTAATTATGGAAATTCATTCCCTTATTTCGTTACTTATCATGTGCCCCTTGGGAACAAAATAGACAAACCCTTTTTATTTTCATAGTTTTTTTTAACAATAAGACCTTTTTTACCAACATCAATCAAGTCATCTCTTTTCTTTTATTATGTCATTTCCATAACTATTTTTTAGTGTGACATGTAATTATAAAGATTTGTTGATTAGCTAACTTGTTAACCGTTGTAAAAGTAAAGGAATATTTTTCTAGAATTTTTATTTATTTATTTACAATTATTTGACTATTTTATTTAATAGAATATTTTCATATATATAATATTTAATAAGTTTTAATGTTTATTTTATTTTGATATCACTTGTCATTTCTATAATATCTATATAGTTGATGCCTAGATCCAATAAGTTCACGTGTCACCTACGCAATGAACAAATTTAGATTTAGAAACATCCATGCCGAAGTCGGTTGGTTTTCGCTAGAAAGAGTGTCAACTTTAGTGTTAAGGGTGACTTAGAGAATTTGATGGGAAATCAAACCACATCTAATTTCTTATTATCAAATGAGTTTTTTTTTGTAAAAAAAATATATACTATAATATTTTTAAAATTTTGTTTTGTTACAATCTTTTTGATGGTACCTAAGAAAGGGAATATAAAATTTATACAAATTTTGTAATCATCAACACAATAAATAAATTATTTTTCTTATTCTTCATATTTTTCACTGTAACAGCCCGGGTAAAAATTTAAATTTTTACCAGGACTGTAAAAGTCATTTTGCAGTGATTTACCTGATGAATTAATCTTGGATAATTAATTCAAGGTAAATCTAGCGTAGTTTTTCGAAACCGAGGTTTTTCCCGCGCTCGGGATTTTTTTCCGTGGATTTTTCGGACCTAAGTTGGTATTTTTCGGATCCCGAAATCCACAGAAAAATCACACCGGAAAATAACTGAGGGGGGAATGCACTCATTTTCTGGTCCGGTCTGGACACGACTTACCTGCATGATTGAGTCTGCGCCGCCTCTTCCTGTGATGCCGTGCCTTACCTTTCTTCTGTGTCGCCCGTGCACCCAGCTTTTTCCTGTTTAATAAACTTATGTCTCCTGCAAAAAAAAACTCAAAACTCAAAACACACAAACACCACAACCCACACACCTCATCTCCTTTCCTTCTTCCTCCATCGTGAACCACCACCACCGAAGCCCCACCACCCTTCGCCGCCGCAGCCACCACCAAGGCTAGCTGAGGCGCAACAGCCAGCTTCCTCCTCTCCTTTTCCCTCCTTCTTCCTTCCCCTCTTCCGCCCGCCACACCAGCACCTCGACACCACTGTCGCAGTCCGACGACGCCTTCAACGAAGAAGACGGATGATGGAGCAGGCATCGTGTTTTGGACACGTGGTGTTTTGTTTTTTGAACGTTGTGTTTTCTTTGCCTGAGCGTTTTGTTGTCTTTTGGATGCTTTGTGGTTTTTGCTTTCCGTTGTTTTGCCTTTTATAGAAAAATATTTACCTGTTTTTCAAAGTATAGGCCCCGCCTGTTCCCGAAAAAAAAAAAAGAAGAGAAGAAAAAAAAAGAAAAAAAGAAGAAGGAAATAGAAAAGAAAAGAAGAAGAAAAAAAAGTAAAAGAAAAGAAAAGGAAAGAGAAAAAAACAGTAAAAAAAAAAGAAAGAGGAAAAAAATGGGTAGAGGAAAAAAAGGGCAAAAAAAAAGAAAAAGAAAAAGAAAAAGAAAAAGAAAAAGAAAAAGAAAAAGAAAAAGAAAAAGAAAATAAAATTTTTTTCGGGGATAGGAAAAGTAGATTCTTTTCACAAAACTCCAAACCATTTTCATTATTCAAGGTGTTGCTTTTTGAAAATTTTGTTGTTGCCTCATTTATTACTTCATCACTTTATATGTTTTTCGGGCTACAAACGCAAGTGTTTTTCAACTCTTCTCCATCTCACAATTTTCTATCGCCCTGGCTATCTTGGCGTTTCTTTTTATGACTTTTTTCTGCATCTTTTATCACATGCATCCGTGACCGTTGTGGCTAGACTGATGGGACCATACCTCGAGTAGAGTGCATGTGCGACTAGGGATGGCAATTGGGTAGGGTCGGGTAGGGTAAGCAAGACCCAAACCCGGACCCTTAATCAAATCGGGTAGGGTAAGAATGGACTAATTATGAATCGGGTAGGGTAAAATTTAATTTTTTTTGCCCAACGGGTAATACGGGTCTGGGTAAGGGTATATCCGCTATACCCGCTAAGTAAAAATCAAGTTCTAATTAAACAAAAACCTACAATTATTAAATTAGCATTCATGAAATATGTTCCAAGTTCAGGTATAAAAATTTTAAAAATAACAAGAAGTCCAAAAATTTAAAGTAGCGTGTAACTTTTCTCAACTTAAAATCCAAATAACTTTTTTATTTCTTAATCTCCATCCTCTTCTCTACCAAGAGCAACATATATTTTTCTAAAATAAAGTTAATATTATTAAATAATATAAAAATAAGAATCTTATAATAAGTTAAAAATAAAAATTAATATTGAATGCTTATTTTTTCCATATTATTATCATAAACAATTGTAGGATAATTACAAATTATTATTCCTTTAAAGACAAAGAAAAATTATAATAACATAATATTAGTTTAGGGTTGTAGAGCACAAAATTTCAATAGACAAAAGAGGAGGTGAACGAAATTTTAATAGAAAAAGAAGAGGAGGTGAATGGAAAAGAATTAAAGGAGCAAAAGAAAGAAACTCAAGTTGATTTTTATATTACGGTTATAGATTTTAAAATATTATAATGGATAGGGTCTAACGGGTAGGGTAAAACCTAGACCTTTACCCAGACCCAGACCCTACCTGGACCCGGTCAACTCGGGTCCGGCTAATACCCTACTCTCTTTTTACCCGGTCAAAGTCGGGTAATACCCTACCCATAAAAGCAGGTTTCGAGTGGGTATCGGGTAGACCCGAAAAAATTGCCATCCCTATGTGCGACAAGGTTACACCTGTTTGGACATCGTGGAGGGATACGATGTCTGGAAGACGTTTTTGGCTTGTGGACAGGTGGATATCGTTTCTTTCAAGGGACACAGGACGTTCTCGTGATCATCGCCTTGCGAGTTACCAGAAGTTTTTTTTCACGAGGGAAACCGACGTCACTGTTAGCTGTGCATGTTTTGGTTTTATTAAACGAGTTTTGTTTTTAGCTTCTTTATGTTTGATTTTATATCCTTATTGTTGATTTTTTTCTGCTTTGAGATGTTTTGTTTTTCTGTTTAACATGAGATTTCGTAACATAAGAGTTTTGATTTAAAAAGAAAGCTTCTTTTATTTATTTCATAACAGTTTTACAACGAAGAAGAAGTACTCTAAGGAGTTACTTGCTTCTCAAGGTCTTTTACAAGTTTTTGGATGTTTTTCATGTGAGGAAAGAGTTCCGCACAGGCCAGTTCTATCTGCATCACCGCCGAGCTGACCTTCTTCAGTGAAGCGTTCAGCTGCGATAGTGTCTGCAGTGAAGTGCTGCTTTCAGCAGTTGCCTTGCCCTTCCTATCCTCAGCTTTCTTGTTGGCACGCTTCTTTCGCTATCTTGGGGAGACCACCACATCTTCCTTCAGACTGATGGTGTTTGCCTTGAACCGCTTCTTGGGAGGTTCTTTATCGGAGCTTGTCGGGAAAGCAGTACCACCGATGTAGGTGTTAACCTCAGAGTCTGAGGTGGTTCTTGTTCTTAGTGGAGAGTCCATGACTGTGTGTGAGTTTGTCAGTCATGAGGTTCGGTTCTTATAGAAGATGAGATGTCGCTTAAGGGTATAAGCGGTATCTCGCGTTGAGTTTGGACACCTGGTAGAGTGTATCAGAAGCTTATCGTGGTAGGACCCACGGATAAGACGGAATTTCGGGGACGAAATTCTTTTTAAGGTTGATAGAATGTAGCAGCCCGGGTAAAAATTTGGATTTTTACCGGGACTGTAAAAGTCATTTTGCAGTGATTTACAGGATGAGTTAATCTTGGGTAATTAATTCAAGGTAAATCGAGCATAGTTTTTCGAAACCGAGGTTTTTCACGCGCTCAGGATTTTTTCCGTGGATTTTTAGGACCTAAGTTGGTATTTTTTGGGTCCCGGAATCCACAGAAAAATCACACCGGAAAATAACTGAGGGGGGTATGCAGTCATTTTCTGGTCCGGTCTGGACACGACTTACCTGCATGATTGAGTATGCGCCGCCTCTTCCTGTGACGCCCGTGCCTTACCTTTCTTCTGTGTCGCCCGTGCACCCAGCTTTTTCCTGTTTAATAAACTTATGTCTCATGCAAAAAAAAACTCAAAACTCAAAACACACAAACACCACAACCCACACACCTCATCTCCTTTCCTTCTTCCTCTACCGTGAACCACCACCACCGAAGCCCCACCACCCTTCGCCGCCGCAGCCAGCTTCCTCCTCTCCCTTTCCCTCCTTCTTCCTTCCCCTCTTCCGCCCGCCACACCAGCACCTCGACGCCACTGTCGCAGCCCGACGACGCGTCTCCTCCTCGCTGTTGCTGCAGGACGCGAAGCCACCGCCGCCATCCTCCTCATGCGCGACGGATAAGTCGTGGCCACGATCACCTGCTGCCGCCCTCGCCACGACCGCTACCACCATACGATGCCATCCACGTCTCGCCTCGTCGCCGTCGCCTGGAGATCGACCCGACGAAGCGGCCCGGACCCATCCCTCCTCCTGCCGCAGTGTCGCACCGCCCCTGCTCGACCGCCACCCTCACCTCCGTCGCCCTCCCGCCTGCACGCCGACCGTCGCCTCGCGTCGCCGTGCCGCTGCCGTGGTGCTCAGCGAGGTGAGCAGACCCGGATGGGTTGACAGACGGGTCGGGTTAGCCCGTTTCCATGGGCGGGTCGTGCCTGGCCTGGTTGCTGGGCTGCTAGGCTGTGTGCTGGGTCTGCTACGCGGGCCTGTCCTTGGGCTCCTGCTTGGGCCTGAGTTGGCCTGTGCAGTGGGTTGGGCCAGCACTGTTCCGGCCCAATCCGTTTTTTTTAAAAGATAATAATAAAAAAAACTTACATATATATTTAAAATTTGGAAAAAATGGTATATGGAATATATATATATTTTCTGAGGAATATAAATACATAGTAATTTTGTAAATATAAACAAAGTAATTATCAAGTTATATTATTTTCAAGAAACTAAGGTAATTAAAGTATGAATTATATCTTTTGCAAAAAAACTATATAGTAATTATTTTAGAAAAGTTCACATATACTATAAATAATTTGGGACTATAAGCATACGTTATATTTTCAGGAAAATATGTTATAGTAATTATATTTTTGGAGAAGAATAATTATTTTGTATAAATAATTTTGAAAATACAAATATAAATACATATCATTCCAGAAAAATTATTTTATGATAATTATATTTTTGGAAAATGATAAATATCTTCATAAAAGTATTTTGAAAAGAGTTTTACTAAAGTATTAAATACCGAAATGATATTCGGATATACGTACGATATACTATTTTTGGAAAAGGATTTAAAAACGATTAAAGAAAATTTTATGAAATATAACCGGGACATATAACCAAGGGGGTTTAAATTAGAATTTATGGCATCATAGCATACTCTTATGTGCATCTTATGTGAGTATATATTGTTTTGTTGTGTAGGTTTTGATATCGGGCAGTTTCCCGAGGAACCGGCTTCGGACCGGTCATTGTCTTCAGAGTTGAGTAATCGGCAAAGGTGAGGATGGATTTCCATTGATATGTGCCTATATTACTCAGTTGTTGTGTTTGATGATTGTTGCACTGTTGGGTGTTGCATTTGTTGTGGTGTGATTCGGGATGTTTATCCCAGTGCCTTGATTGTTTCTGGGATGTTTATCCCCGTGCATGGAGTTTTGGGATGTTTATCCCCGTGTATTGAGTTTTGGAATGTTTATCCCTGTGTCTTTTTGGTATTAAGTATAATGGATTAAATAATAAATGTGATAAGGATGTCGATCCTCGGTTTTGGATAGGGATGTCTATCCCGGTGTTTTGGTTAGGGATGTTGATCCTTGAGATTTGGTTTTGGATGATGATGATATAATTGTGTAAGTAGTGGTACGACTCGATGGTTTAAGACTGTTTTGTGGTGGCCATGATCTGGGTTACTTGTGATAAGCATGTCTATGCTTGGGATGTCTATCCCGTGATTATATTTGGGATGTCTATCCATGTGTTACTATTTTGGGATGTCGATCTCTGGGCTCTCTTGGTTTTGATCTGGCACCCGAAATATGTTGAGAACTAGGTCTGACCCCTAGCTTATCCGTGATAGGGCCCGGAAAGATAAAATTGAAATTGGATTTTGTTTAAGTCTTTTTTGTCTTGGACCAGTTTGGGTCGAGTCTTTGGATTGGTACATTTTTTTTTTGGCTGTTATGCCTGTTTTCGACCTTCAGTATTTTATAGTGTTGCATATTGATTGTCTATCCATGGTTGGTGAGCACTTCGGACTCACCCCTCACCTGCGGGCTTTCATCCCGTAGGTTGAGTTATTTGTGGTTCAGGTGTGATGCATTCCAGACAGGCTGCGGCGTTATCCCTCGGACAGGACTCGGATCCATAAGTTGCATCATGTGTCGCATACAGTGTCTTTGTGAGTTATTAAGTCTTCCGCTGTGCTGTTTATTGCTATTGTAGGGCCATTGGGCCAGTTGTGTTATTGTAGATGTTCTCGGGGTTCGGGTGACTTGTTTATGATGTTGGGCTGTTGGGCCAAATGTACTTTTGTTGTTTGCTGTTAAGCCGGTTTTCTGTTGTATACACTATATGCTGGGCTTTGTTTGGTCGGGTCGTTACAGTTCCGGCACGTGTTTACTATGTTTGGTAAATACGGGTCGGGGCGCTACATTTTTTGTAGCGGAGCGGGCGTTAGGTCTTGTTGGGTAGTCCTTGTGTGTTTGTTGTTCTTGTTTGTATAGTTCGCTCCATTTGTTTATTATTTTATATCATTTAGTTAGTACATGATGGATCCAGTCGAGGGACGCCAGCTTGCCACAAAACATTCACATAAGAGGTAATTGATGCCATAAACATGCAGAAACATAAATATTATTAATATTACTAATATTATTATTACATTGATATTATTATAAAAAACATTCAGCTTCTCGGTACAACATTGACCCTGAAGCTATTGGGGTCATTGGTAATGTTCACCCTGATGCTGTCGTTCCACGAGAACCACATGCCACCTGTGTTGTTCTGGCCAGGAAGCTTGAACCGCTTTGCTGGAGGGAATCGAAGTGGGATGAGACCGTGATCGTCTTCAGGCTGCCACTGGGTCTCCGTGAGCAGAACCATGTTGGGCTTGTACTGGTTCTTCAGGTCCCTCAGGGTACGCGAGAACTCCTGGAAACGCCTAGCGATTCCTCTGCAGTTCCATACCAGTAGTCGGGCCTTTGGCCAAGTTGGTGGTAACCGAGTGACTCTAGGCATGCTCTGGGCAGTCATCGAGAGCTGGTAGTAGGTGCCTTGGTCTAGGAAATGGCAAGTGGGCTCTAGGTTGAGTTCCTGAAGTCTTTCAGAAATGAAAAACATGACAGAATTGGCCGAGCCGTAGAAGGAGGTCCTCAGGGTGCCTTGGTCCTCTAGGAAGAACGTCTCTTCCATGGGAGTGACGAAGAATCTGGAGGAGTAGAGTTCGTCGACGAAGACCAAACGGGGCATCCTGCCGAGCTCGTTCGAAAGTTCCTCTGGACGCTCGTTGATCAGGTTGTAGGCCAGCCGGTTTCTTCTGCCTAGGGAGGCACCTTCAACGAAGAAGACGGATGATGGAGCAGGCATCGTGTTTTGGACGCGTGGTGTTTTGTTTTTTGAACGTTGTGTTTTCTTTGCCTGAGCGTTTTGTTGTCTTTTGGATGCTTTGTGGTTTTTGCTTTCGGTTGTTTTGCCTTTTATAGAAAAATGTTTACCTGTTTTTCAAAGTATAGGCCCCGCTTGTTCCCGAAAAAAAAAAAAAGAAGAGAAGAAGAGAAGAAAAAAAGAAGAAGGAAATAGAAAAGAAAAGAAGAAGAAAAAAAAAGTAAAAGAAAAGAAAAGGAAAGAGAAAAAAAATAGTAAAAAAAAAGAAAGAGGAAAAAAAAGGGTAGAGAAAAAAAAGGGCAAAAAAAAGAAAAAGAAAAAGAAAAAGAAAAAGAAAAAGAAAAAGAAAAAGAAAAAGAAAATAAATTTTTTTTCGGGGATTGGAAAAGTAGATTCTTTTCACAAAACTCCAAACCGTTTTCATTCTTCAAGGTGTTGCTTTTTGAAAATTTTGTCGTTGCCTCATTTATTACTTCATCACTTTATATATTTTTCGGGCTACAAACACAAGTGTTTTTAAGCTCTTCTCCATCTCACAATTTTCTATCGCCCTGGCTATCTTGGTGTTTCTTTTTATGACTTTTTTCTGCATCTTTTATCACATGCATCCGTGACCGTTGTGGCTAGACTGATGGGACTATACCTCGAGTAGAGTGCATGTGCGACAAGGTTACACCTGTTTGGACTTCGTGGAGGGATACGATGTCTGGAAGACGTTTTTGGCTTGTGGACAGGTGGATATCGTTTCTTTCGAGGGACACTGTACGTTCTCGTGATCATCGCCTTGCGAGTTAGCGGATGTCTTTTTCCCGAGGGAAACCGACGTCATCGTTAGCTGTGCATGTTTTGGTTTTATTAAACGAGTTTTGTTTTTAGCTTCTTTATGTTTGATTTTATATCCTTATTGTTGATTTTTTTTCTGCTTTGAGATGTTTTGTTTCTCTGTTTAAAATGAGATTTCGTAACATAAGAGGTTTGATTTAAAAAGAAAGCTTCTTTTATTTATTTCATAACAGTTTTACAACGGAGAAGAAGTACTCTAAGGAGTTACTTGCTTCTCAAGGTCTTTTACAAGTTTTTGGATGTTTTTCATATGAGGAAAGAGTTTCGCACACGCCAGTTCTATCTGCATCACCGCCGAGCTGACCTTTTCTTCAGTGAAGCGTTTAGCTGCGATAGTGTCTGCAGTGGAGTGCTGCTTTCAGTAGTTGCCTTGCCCTTCCTATCCTCAGCTTTCTTGTTGGCACGCTTCTTTCGCTATCTTGGGGAGACCACCACATCTTCCTTCAGACTGAAGGTGTTTGCCTTGAACCGCTTCTTGGGAGGTTCTTTATCGGAGCTTGTCGGGAAAGCAGTACCACCAATGTAGCTGTTATCATCGGAGTCTGAGGTGGTTCTTGTTCTTAGTGGAGAGTCCATGACTGTGTGTGAGTTTGCCAGTCATGAGGTTCGATTCTTATAGAGGATGAGATGTCGCTTAAGGGTATAAGTGGTATCTCGCATTGAGTTTGGACACCTGGTAGAGTGTATCAGAAGCTTATCGTGGTAGAACCCACGGATAAGACGAAATTTCGGGGACAAAATTATTTTTAAGGTGGGTAGAATGTAGCAGCCCGGGTAAAAATTTAGATTTTTACCGGGACTGTAAAAGTCATTTTGCAGTGATTTACCGGATGAATTAATCTTGGGTACTTAATTCAAGGTAAATCGAGCGTAGTTTTTCAAAACCAAGGTTTTTCACACGCTCGGGATTTTTTGGACCTAAGTTGGTATTTTTCGGGTCCCGGAATCCACAGAAAAATCAAACCGGAAAATAACTGAGGGGGGTATGCAGTCATTTTCTGGTCCGGTCTGGACACGACTTACCTGCATGATTGAGTATGCGTCGCCTCTTCCTGTGACGCCCGTGCCTTACCTTTCTTCTGTGTCGCCCGTGCCTTACCTTTCTTCTGTGTCGCCCGTGCACCCAGCTTTTTCCTGTTTAATAAACTTATGTCTCCTGCAAAAAAAACTCAAAACTCAAAACACACAAACACCACAACCCACACACCTCATCTCCTTTCCTTCTTCCTCCACCGTGAACCACCACCACCGAAGCCCCACCACCCTTCGCCGCCGCAGCCACCACCAAGGCTAGCTGAGGCGCAGCAGCCAGCTTCCTCCTCTCCCTTTCCCTCCTTCTTCCTTCCCTTCTTCCGCCCGCCACACCAGCACATCGATGCCACTGTCGTAGCCCGACGACGCGTCTCCTCCTCGCTGTTGTTGCAGGACGCGAAGCCACCGCCGCCATCCTCCTCATCTGCGACGGATAAGTCGCGGCCACAACCACCTGCTGCCGCCCTCGCCACGACCGGTACCACCACACGATGCCATCCACGTCTCGCCTCGTCGCCGTCACCTGGAGATCGTCCAGACGAAGCCGCCCGGACCCGTCCCTCCTCCTGCCACAGTGTCGCACCGCCCCTGCTTGACCGCCACCCTCACCTCCGTCGCCCTCCCGCCTGCACGCCGACCGTCACCTCGCGTCGCCGTGCCGCTGCCGTGGTGCTCAGCGTGGTGAGCAGACCCGGATGGGTTGACAGACGGGTCGGGTTAGCCCGTTTCCATGGGCGGGTCGGGTTAGCCCGTTTCCATGGGTGGGTCGCGCCTGGCCTCGTTGCTGGGCTGCTAGGCTGTGTGCTGGGCCTGCTGCGTGGGCCTGTCCTTGGGCTCCTGCTTGGGCCTGAGTTGGCCTGTGCAGTGGGTTGGGCCAGCACTATTCCGGCCCAGTCCGTTTTTTTTATAAAAGATAATAATAAAAAAACTTATATATATATTTAAAATTTGGAAAAAAATGGTATATGGAATATATATATATTCTGAGGAATATAAATACATAATAATTTTGTAAATATAAACAAAGTAATTATCATGTTATATTATTTTCAAGAAACTAAGGTAATTAAAGTATGAAGTATATCTTTTGCAAAATTACTATATAGTAATTATTTTAGAAAAGTACACATATACTATAAATAATTTGGGACTATAAGCATACGTTATATTTTCAGGAAAA
>JAKUCV010007134.1:0-36279 GCA_028386065.3 Turnera subulata
GTGTGTCGGCAGAGGCGTGAGGTGAAGAGAGGATAAGGGGGAGGAAGGGAGGAAGAAGACAAAAGCAAGGAAGTCACGGGTTAGAAATGAAAAGAAGGGGAGGGCCGGCGGAAAGAGAAAGAAAGAAAGAAGGAGAAGAAAAGAAAGAAAAAAGAAAAGAGAAAGGAGAAAGAAAAGAAAGAAGGAAAAGAAGAAAAAGGAGAAAGAAAAGAAGTGGGGCCCGCGTGGCCGGGAAAAACCGGGAGAGAGAAGAAACGTTGCCGGGAAAGAAGAAGAGGAAGGAAAAAGAAGGAAGAAGAGTGGCTCGGGGCAACCACATTCGGCCGGTCCAGATTCTCGTGTCGGAATCTCATAGACGCAGGGATACTCCCGTCTTTCCGACAAATCTCGTCCCGAGTCCAAAAATATGATTTGGGCTCGGAAAATCCGATTGATTCTCCTGAACGTCGTCCAAGTCTCAGAACTGGAAACCGAGGCTCGGTTAGTTAGGAAGACACTCCCGAGCGCGGGAAAATTCTCGGTTTCGAAAAATAACTACCGATTTAACTCGAATTAATTACCCGAGATTACTTCAACAGTAAATCACGGTAAAACAATTTCTACAGTCCCGGTAAAAATCCAAAATTTACCCGGGCTGTTACAAATAATAATAATAATAATAATAATAATAATAATAATAATAATAATAATTATAATAATAATAATAATAATAATAATAATAATAATAATAATAATCAAAACTTTCGTAAAGGGAAACAATATGGAAAGATTTATATAAAATAAATACTAGGGACGTCGAACAAGTCTCGGTATCGAAAAGCAAGGCTCGATAAGCCACAGAGAATTTATCGGGAACTCGGGCTGGCTCTTGAAATTGATTTCCTTTCGTTGATTAATCGTAGAAAATTCTTGAAGTTAATTCCAAGTGGTAGAAATTCCGATTGACAGCGGTGAAAGTTTTGATTACCACTGTAAAGGTTAGAACAACACGGTAAAATTATAAAAAATTTTCCTGGATCGTTAGAAGTACACCTTAATATGTGTTTTAGAAATTTTGAATTAAAATAATACTTTATTCTAGAGCCATGCTGTGCCATAGGACACGCATGCTTTTCTTAACTAAAATAAAAATGAAGCTAAATTGAAATTATCATCTTTAATATTTCAAAACATGTTGAAATTAATTCAAAGCCATTTGGCTTCAATATCTACACAAATCTATTTCTCCCAAACTATTATAATCAAAATTTGGTAGTGATTAAAGTTGATATCTATCATTACTTAATATTAATATAACAAATAATGAATGACAGGTCATACACTGATGAAGGAATAATATTTAGTTGTAACAGCCCGGGTAAAATTTGGATTTTTACCGGGACTGTAGAAATTGTTTCACCGCGATTCACTGTTGAATTAATCTCGGGTAATTAATTCACAGTAAACGGGAGTCATTTTTCGAAACCGAGAATTTTACCGCGCTCGGGAGTGTCTTCCTAACTAACCGAGCCTCGGTTTCCAGTTCCGAGACTTGGACGACGTTCAGGGGAATTAATCGGATTTTCCGAGCCCAAGTCATATTTTTGGACTCGGGACGGGATTTGTCAGAAAGACGGGATTCCGACGCGAGAATCCGAACCGGCCATACGAGGCTTGCCCGAGCTACTCTTTTTCCTTCATTTCCTTCCTCTTCCTCTTTCCCGGCAATGATCCTTCTCTCTCTCCCGGTTTTTCCTTCAGCCATGTGGGCCCCACTTTCCCCTCTCCTTTTCTTTCTTTTCTTTCTCTTTTCTTTTTTCATTTCTTCTTTCCCTTCCTTGTTCACGCGTGAACTTCTGCCGGCCATTACCCCTTCTCCTTTCTTTTCTTTCTCTTCTTTCTTTTCTCACCCTCTTCCTTGATTTCTCCAATTTCTCACCCTCTTCCCTGATTTCTCCAAGCCAGCCCTACCCGTCCTTTTCCATCTTTTCTTTCTGTTTGGAGTTGTCTTTTTTTTTTCTCTCCATCCTTCTCCTTATCTTCTCGTCCCCTCCTCCCGGATTCCTCCAACCCCCACCTCTCTCTCTCTCTCTCTTTTCCCCTGCCTTCCCTTCCTTCTCTCCTTTTCTCATTTTCCTTCCCTCGCCGTGTCGACCCTAGCTTCCCTTCCCTGCAGCTCGCCGTCGCCCGCTGCCACGACGCCACCACCTGCAACAACTCGCGCCGCCACTGGGTATAGGGGAGACGACCTCACCTGTCGCCCATGTTCCTCCTCTACCACCGCTCGTGACCGCCGCCTTCCCTCCAGTGCCGCTGCAACCGGACGCCGTCGTCACCTGACGAGGACGACGCCACCAAGAACGGGAGCAGGCCTCGCTGCCACTGTCGAGGGCAGAGCACCGACCACGACCGAGCACAGAGGCCGATCTGCCTCCCACCGTCATCGCTGCGTAGCGTGGGTAAGACCACTGAGATCCTTGCCTTTTCCCTTTGTTATTCTTTCCTTTCTACCCCTAATCCGATTCAGGTCCGATTGAATTGATCGGGTCTAAGTTGTTGCCGATTCTAGAGGTTTGGGATGGTGATGGCTACACGATGTTATGGACGACAGTGATGATTGATGGTCGTTTGTGGTTTGCGGGTGACCCCTTGGAGGCTTTGGCCGTGAGTGGTGGGTGGACGATGAACGTTGTTGTGGTGTTACTTTGTGGTGGGTTGGATGGTGAACAGTAATAGAGGAGCGTTTGCTGCTATGAACAGTAACCGTGAGCATCCTTGCTGTCGTGAACAGTGATTCCGGCGAGGATTCCGGCATCTCGGGAACTTTCCGGCGAAGCCTCGGGATTTTCCGGCGAGCCCGGAAACTGACCTTGGGGTAATTTCTTGGACTCATAATATACCTTGACGCGGGTTTGGGCTCGGTTTGCACACGGACTCGGAAACGGGCCGAACGTGCGGAGGCCCATATTACCGTGACATATGCATTACCAACGGACCCGAACTCTAATAACGAAACCCGAGCAACGTTAACGAACCCGGACTCTAATTGTTTAATTAAAACAAAGATTTAATTTAATTAATCAAATACTAATCCTTAATTCTATTTCTATTTCGTAATTCGATTTATAATTTTATTTTGTGTTGGACCGTTAGAAAGACTTATAGTATTTAAATTCCGGTTTAGATAATTTATATGTGGACTCTTAATAATTAAAGGCCCAATTATACTTATTTACTTGATTTAAATGTCAAATGTAAACTAAAAATAAAAATATGAATACCTATGAATGATAAGCACATGTGTATAAATGATTATATATACGTATCTTACTAAATTATGTTTAGCTAAATAAAGAAGTTACAATTTTATTTATCACACAAATATTTATATGGTAAAATGGGAGTCACCTACTATATACGTATAATCTAGTATCGATTATGTATAAATATACGTATATATACATGTATTTTAAAATGTTTATGTTTTCCCTTATCGACAAAGGGCTAGAAAGCCGGGATATCGGCTTGAACGTTTGGATTTGGTTTTAATTTAAAATTAAGAATAATTAGAATATCGATAGGAAACTCGGTTTCGGTCTATAAATTGAAATTAAGTATAAATGGTATAGTGAATAAAGAGGTTAATTTCATAATAAAGAAATTGGATAAGGCAAGCCGTATAACGATTTCTAAAACCGGTATCATGCATAATCATTTTATTGTGCATTATAAGTGATTATTTTGTTCCTATATGTACGTATAGGGTATCGGGATATGACTGGATAGAAGTTTCAGAGACATACAAGGTGAGGATGGATAAACCTTGATATGTGCCCGTAATGCTGTGTGTGTATTTTTGTTGTTTGTGGATTATCGTTGTTTGTTTAATCTGCTGGAATGTTTGTCGGCTGATACTTGATTGTTATGGATTTGTTGATGCTGTTGTAGAAACGTGATAGTCCTGTGTATGTCGTGTTGGAAATATTGTTGTACTGTTTGATGTGATAGATTGTTGATATGAGATTATTGATTGAGTGAAATTTGGATTAATCTGAGGAAATTGGAAATTGGATAACCGAGGAAAGAATATTGAGTATTGGAAATGGAAATGGATTTGGTTATGAGATGATGTAATTGTCACTTGGAAAGTAGTGGTACGACTAGATGGTTAGAGGCTAGTTCTGTGGTGCCTTGCCAGAGGGTTTGTTGGTTGGGGGTGTTGACCCCGGATTTGTGTTATTGGGATGTTGATCCCGGATTTGAGATATTGGGATGTTGATCCCGGATTTGAGATATGGGGATGTTGATCCCGGATTGTGGTGGGGCCTGGCATCCGGAATTAGTTAATAACCAGGTACGACCCTAGCTTGTCCAGTGACGGGGCCCGGAAGATAAAATTGGTAATAAAGATTAATAAGTGTTCTTTGAGTCTTGGTTCAGTATTGATTATGATGTGCTTGACATGATTTAATAAGATTTCTCTATCGTGATGTTTGAGTTGGGTTCCTTTGTCGTGTGGTATGTGTTAGTTGTTATGGCAGTAACCTTGTGACGTGTTGTTGGTGCTTGTTGTTGTGATAGTTGCGTTCGTTTCGAAAGTGTTATGGTTGAATATATCACTGTTTATCTTTTGTCGGTGAGCGTTTCGGACTCACCCCTCGCCTGCGGGGTTTCATCCCGTAGGATGAGTTGTTTGTAGTGCAGGAACGTACCGGGCGAGCTGATGCGTACCCTTGGTCGGGCTTGGATCCATAGTTGCATTGTCGCATACAGTGTCTATGTGAGTTTTTGTTAAGTCTTCCGTTGTGCAATGTTTTGCTTTTATTGGGCCATACGGCCGGTATTGTGTTTTCGTTGTTCACTATTTTGGGCCGTTGGGCCGAGTTTATGTTGTTCACACTGTATGCTTCGGCTTTGTCGGGTTGGGTTGTCACGGTTCCGGCACGTGTTTACCGGGTACGGTAAATACGGGTCGGGGCTTTTCATTAGTCCTACAAAAACTTTATTTTATAGAATTTCATCAACTTTTTTTTTGTGCATAAATAGAATTTCATTATAATATTCCTCTAAAATTGCAAAAAATTGATCTGAATAATTAACATAAATAATTATGAAGAAGAACATTAAAAAAAGATGAAGAAAAAAATTAGAATACTCGAAGAACAAAGAATAATAAAAAAAATACTTATTATCAATAACATATTGACTACAGATTGCAAAAATTAATTAAATAAAGGTATAAAAATTCTACATGAAAAGAAAAATGTATCAGAGAAGATGTAATATAATACAATCTCACTATAATATAATTTTTAATACTTTAATTAATAAAAATAAGTATAATAAATATGTAATATAAAAAAATTAGAAGAGAAGAATTAGAGGACCAGAATATTTTAAAAATGATTTCTCATTAAAACTAAAAATATTGACTTCTATTAAGTTCACTAAAAAAAGTAAAGTTACAGAAAGTGTTGATAAAAATAAAAAAATTCTGAACATAATATAAAAAATGAAATTCTTGCAACATAAAAAATACCTATCAATTATAAAAATTCATATTGTTCGTCATTCCGTTGTATCAAAAAAAATTCATAATGTTCAAAATTTTTTTGGCGCGGATTTGAGATTTGGGGAGGCGTGCTTGGGCGCTTTTTTTTAATTTTAGTTGGGGTCAATTATTAAGTTTCTTTGTAAAAGATTTAAGGCAGTTTCATAAATTAAAGAATCCTTAAGGACCATAATCAAAAAGTAACAAAAACATAATGTCAGAGAAGTTATGCTTATTGGTCCACATCATCACGGATAAACTTACCCAGGATCTTGCTCAAGGTAGGATAGAATTACCCAATGTTGAAACTGTATCACAATTGGAATAGAAATTTGGAAACAAGAGTAACTGCACTTTCATTTTTTATCCAGATGAACACAAATATGATCTGCTACTTCAAATTTGAAAACAGAACCATCAATTGTTTCTTTGCCAGACCTACTCAGTAAGGAGAAAAAGAAGAAGAAGAAAAGACAGAAAGAAAGGTTTCAGGAAATCTAAATTGAATCTTTACACAATCAACTGCTGGACTGGTTCTAAGTGACATACGACTAGTAAAAGGGGCTTTCTTCAGTGTGACAAATTGGCTTACAAGAAGAAAGCAACACCAATTTTGCCAAGACAGTGACCTACTTCCACAGCAGCAGCTGCCTACAATAGAGGGAAAAGGGGTTAAATTGGGGACTTAGGCCTTCATACTTCAAGTTTTGGGCAGAAACAGGAAAAAAACTCAAAAGGGTCTTGTACAGTGACCAATTTATTTCATCAACAACTTCGCTCTCTATGAAGGCCGTACCAAACAGCCGGGCATTCAAGAACAAGAACAAGAATTCAACCGGCCATGTATACTTTCTTCAATGAGCACTATTCAGTAGTTGAGGGCGCCCAATGCTGCTAATATCAGTGCCACTCCTACAGCGAATAACATGATCACAATAGCAAGGGCATAGTCAAAATCCTCTGTATAGTTGTGGCAAGAGCAGGGCCTAGAAGTCCCCCGCCGCCAGTTGCTTTCACTGCTAGTTCCTATTGATGGTTTTCTTGGGGCAGAAGATGGCGAGTACTCTGGAGCATCGGAGCACATATCTTTTATAGTTTCATCGGTACCTGTGGGGGTGTTTTGCATCACATATTCGTCTCCCATTTCATATAAGCTTACAGAGTTGGAAGCTTTTTTCTTCTCAGAAGCATGCATATAATCTCCACCCTGACTACTTAAAGGATACTCAAAGCTGCTGGATGTTTCAAAAATGGTCCAGTAGTCACCGAAGTCAAGGGCATTTGCGAATGATTCCGATGATGTTGATGTACGGCAGTCATCAGCAAGTTTTTGTTTTTTACCTCCTATCACCAAAGTCATTGTAAACATTAGGAGCAATATAGAACAGGCTCTGCAACTGTTTTTAATTCATCAGTGTGGGTCAACTATGTCTAGGTAGCCTTAATTGTGTTTAGTGTCATTACCTTCACTCATGGAAGAAGAAGACTTTGCATCAGATGCTTGGCTCTGTTCATTATCCGAATTGGATGAATGGCCGTTGCTGGCTAATTGTTCTGCTTCACCACCAGCCAAAGGCGGCCCTCCAGCCACAAGAGTGGTCCAAAGCCAGGCAGTTTTTGCGGCTGCAACAAGGGGAGCAGAAGCTCTCTGGGGCTGGCCTAAAAGGATATTGTATCTCCTCATGCGCAACTGATGGAGAGCATCAGCGAAGTCGCGGTCACCAGAGATCAACATAACATTCGCAGGCGGAGGATTTTCCACTGCCCACAACAACATCCTCACCAGAATCTTCTTGTCACTACCATCTTTAACACCTGATTGCACACATACAAGTTGAGACACTGAATATCGAAAACTAAAGTGTTAAGTTGTCAATTTCGTACAAGAATTAACTAAACGAATGGACCAATCTGGCAAAGAAAAGCTGAAACATATGATTAAAATAGGAATTCGACTGATTCAGAAATAAATTTACAGCTTAACAAGTCATCCAGTTTCTGCTCTCCAAGGCAAAATAAACTGGACTAATGATTAATCAACCAGTAAAGCCCACCAAACAGGCAAGCACGCAAAGCATCTCATGATTTATTAGGCCGCGGGGGCAGGATTCGAACCTGCAGTCTTCAGGTCATGAGGCTAATCATGATCCTGATGAGTTGGCCAATTCCTCTACCCCGCTAATTCTTCTCCTTACTTAGGAACACTAACGAACAAGATTGGCCACACTGAACACTAACTAAGCCAATCTTGATAAAACCCAGTTTAGGTAGATCGATTATCAACCAAGAACAACCAACAAAGTACAAATCATTGGAACAAATTAATAGCTAATTGGGTGCGTACCTCCAGGGACGTGATAAAGTGAGACGCCGGTGCTGGAAAGAGCATTCTGGATAGCCGACGGAATCCGGTGGGTGTCGCCATAAGCATATATGGAGACGGGTCCCCTGTAGTTGCTGTCGGCCAAGGCAGAGCTTATGTTCTTGGAGATGACGTTGGCGTTGCATCCTCTTGGAACCGCGCAATTCTCTATATCCCACCACACGCAAGTCTTCGCCGTCACGTACTCTGCCTCCACTTCTCCTCCACCCATGCCGGTGATGACCATCTCCTCTTCTTTCTCCGTTTCCATCCCTAGCTTTCTCCCCTTTTCCTTTGCAGTTCCGATATCACGAGAGGAGTTATCAGAATCGAAGCCATCTTTATATTCACGGTGGCCGGCTCCCGTCAACTGCATTTTGGCTCCGACCAATTCCTCTCGCCGGAAAGATTGCCAGGCCCGGTACACGTCTTCAAGCATCCCGACCAACGCCTCCTGCCGATATCCATCTTCCCTTCCTTGAACCTTACTAGAATTCTCCTCCTCCTCCATGGTTCACCCTAACCTGGCTGCCCCGTTCGGAAACGCTTGAATTTCTTGGAACGAAAAGAAAATAGAAATTCAGGGCAGCAAAACCTCGCCACGGGCATAGTATTTCTCCTACTGTAAAAAACAAAGGAACTATTGAAACTCTTACACCTAATGCGTGTACTTTATACCGTCTGACACTTTGCCGTGAAGGCAAAGTTTCAGTACTGACACTTGGAGCGGAAGGAATATTCTGTTACTAAATCGTTGATAAGACAAAATCTGTTTGTATCAGGAATCCTTCTAATACCGAATCACAGTCAATTGGGGTACGAGCCCAAAACTAAGTGGGTCAAAGGTACAATACGTTTCGTGGGCTAGGTTGGGTAAATCCTCTTGTGATCCATCTCTTAAGCCCAAAAGCCCAACGGCAAAACTTAAAACATAAGAAAGGACAGGAGGGAGGGAGAGGACCCGACATTCTTTCCCTCTTTCCACGCCGCCCCACGTCTCTCACTCCCATAACCGTCGGATCCACCACTCACCCGCCACCATAATTCCCATTTCTCCGCCCCCCACCTCCACGCTCCGGCGACGCCGACCAACAAAAACTTGATACTACCGTCACCGGAATACAAAAAGGAAAGAGAGAAGAAACCAGAAAGGAAGGATGGGCGTGGATTACTACAATATTCTCAAGGTGAACCGGAACGCGAGCGACGATGACCTGAAAAGATCCTACAAGCGCCTCGCGATGATTTGGCACCCGGACAAGAATCCCACCACCAAGCGCCCCGACGCGGAGGCGAAATTCAAACAAATCTCCGAGGCGTACGACGTCCTCAGCGACCCCCAGAAGCGCCGGATCTATGACCTCTACGGCGAAGAGGCCCTCAAGTCCGGCCAGTTCCCTCCTCCCCCGACTTCTGCCTCCTCCTCATCCTCCTCCTCCTCCGCTTACCGTGCCCATGGCAACAGGCAACATTATTACCATCGGCAGCAGCCCAACACCTCGTTCCGGTTCAAGCCCAGGGACGCCGAGGACATTTACGAGGAGATGTTTGGATTCGAGAACGGCGGCGCTGGAGGTGGCGGGAGTAGCAGGCCGCGTTACAGGAATAATGGGTCTCACGGGAATGATGGCGGGGAGATGAGGAAGGCGCCACCCATTGAGAGTGTATTGCATTGTAGCTTGGAGGAGTTGTATAAGGGTGCGAAGAAGAAGATGCGGATTTCGCGGGATGTTTTTGATGCTTCTGGGTATGTGTTTATTTTCTGCTTTTTGGTGTTATTTTAATGGTTAAAAGTATGAATGTTCATTCATTTCTGTCGATATTCATGATTTCTTACTAACAGGTATGTGATGCTGGGCTGATTTGATCAATCTAGTTGTTGTGTTTATTGCTTCATTGTTATATATCTGAAACTATTGAGGTCTGGCAAGGGTGTTTTATTAACAGTTTGAATGTTTTTGGGGTATAAAGAAGATAACTTTCCCAATTTGGTAGGTTCCTACTTGCTAGGATAAAGTGTAGTCCTTTTGGAATTGGTCAGGTTGGAAAAAAAAAAAAGAAAGAGTTGTTAGGTTAGAATTTAGAATGGGGTTGAAATGGTGATCTTCCCCATTTACTTGATATGTATAACCTACAAAAATGTTTTGCTGGAATTGATCTCCTATTGATATGTGGAACTTTTCTTTCCAGCGAGAATATTCTTCAGACTTGTTGTGTAGCAGTTAAGGCATACTATCATGAAAAGCTTACCGTAGATGTAGATATTGCAAGTATTCTATAACTATCAGCGTTACTAGAAATAGCTCATTGACTTGGGAATTCAGATTCTGGTCCACTGCTTATTTCACTTATCCGTGTTCACTTTGAATACTGTTACTGATTTTGTTTTTGGAAATGCGTAAGCTGTACACCTAATTTCTTGCTGACTCAACAAAGTAACTAGAAAGCAAATGGGCAGTCATGCTGGGCATGCTTGAAGGAGGGATATAACATTAGTGTATGGCAACTTGGAGCATGCTCCTGCTGGGTTTTGAGCTGGGCCAGTCTAGCCACTGGAACGCCTAATCTACAGTATAAAAGTAGTAGTTAACTTAGAATGATGCATTTCTTGGTTTATTGGCTCAGCTATTTCCCCTCTTCCCTGGTTTATACTGCAGCACTCCTATTTTTTAGGGCAGTTTAACATTTCCTAGTTCAGTCAAAAGTATTGTAGGTAGATCATAAAAAATGCTTCTAGCTTCTTGAACATGAAGAAAGTGAGAACTTCCCTTACATGACAATGCTTATTCCTTTGGTCCAGTTATCATAGATTTGAAGGACTCTGCCTTTGTTATTGAAATTGAGTTGACACATGAATATTCTTTGCAGCAAGGTCCAGACACTTGAGGAGATCCTGACCATAGAAATAAAACCTGGTTGGAAGAAGGGGACAAAGATCACATTCCCTGAGAAGGGCAACGAGGAGCCTGGTCTTATTCCTGCGGATCTCGTTTTTGTGTTGGATGAAAAACCACATGCTGTATATCAGAGGGATGGCAATGATCTGGTGGTCAACCAAGAGATAACATTGCTGGAAGCCCTCACAGGTAAGAACATTGACCTAATTTCCCTGGATGGAAGGACTCTTGTGATTCCACTCACAGATATTGTCAAACCTGGTGCTGAGGTGGTTGTCCCAAATGAAGGCATGCCAATTTCAAGAGAACCTGGAAAGAGAGGTAATTTGAGAATCAATATTGACGTGAGATATCCATCAAGGCTTTCGGCCGAGCAGAAATCTGAGCTCAGAAGAGTTCTCGGAGGAGTTTCATAACTGTTATTCTCTTGGGACAAACTGGACTCCATAGCTCAATGAACGTCCCAGTGTCAAAATTGGATGTAAATAGTATGTGCCCAGCTATTGTAGATTGTGAATCCTAGGAAGTTTAGATGGGTTGATGAGGCTTGCGGGTTGCTGTATCTAGCATTTTAATGGCTTCGCGTGGTAGGGAGGATACGTGGAGCTAGGCTCCGATCTAACTGAAGGAAACAGGTAGAGACAGTCTACTTGAAATCCAGTGATTTTTTTATTATGTTAGCCTCTCTTCTTTTTTTTCCTTTGGACGCGACACTCAGAACTGACTGTACTTGTTCGTTGGACAAATAGCAAACAAATTCATTTTTTGCTGTGACATTGAGAAAAAGAATATGTAGATTTATCAATTTGAACTTGACAGTGGAAAGAAAGTTGCAGTACTGTTTGTCCTTTGATTTTTATGTGGAACGCCAGTCATGGAGGCGACCACCATTACATTTTTCTTCTCTGTAGTATTACATTTTTCTTCTTTGTAGCAGACGTGTGCATGCATTGAACATTTCACTCTTATAATTTTTTTTTTGATTGACACTCTTATAATGTCTAGCTCTCCTATATTGGTAAGATCTTCTGCTTTGTTCAGCATTCGAACTTTTCAGAGGCAGGCCATTAAGTTGCAAATACGAGGAAATGGAATCGTGGGTCTATGTGGCATAAGGCTTGAAGTAATTCTTAAAAATTTCTTTTAGCTAAAGAAGATATCCGTATCATGTAAGGCTCTAACAGAGTTTCGGTGTGGAAAAAGCTACACAAGTGAATGTAATAGTCCAGGTGAAAATTCCTGTTCCGGATAAACACGAAGGGATGCTGTGAACCTCATTGTCGTGGACCAGAAAGGGCCTTGTTCAGGTCGACACCCAAATTGGTGCAAATTGGTGCATGTTTGCTATTTGGGCAAAGTTTCCTCTTTCTTTTTGTTTAGGCCCGGACAGAGGGCCATATTAGGGTGTGCTTTTGAAGTATATCCTAATCTTGTTTAAACTGAAGTCGAATCCAAAGTAATATATCTTCTACTGTGTTTCCCTTTAGGTCCTGGCACTGACGGATTTATGGTCCCCAATTACAAATAGGAAACACGCCTAACTGGGCTCAATTGTTCATGCTTTGTTAGGCCATGCGATATCATAACCCTCTTCTGGATCCCAGCTACCAAGGGCCTAATGTTAGGCTTGATAAGGAATATATGCTTCGGTAATGGAGTTGTTAGAGTTAGATTAGGTCATCTTTGAGGACCTTGTGGCAGGTATAGGTCATAATTGTGAACATGCCATGTGCAACAAAGTGAGTTAGTTTGCTCATTCTTGGTATGCAAACTCTTGGCTCCCGGTACTGCTTTGTATCTTCTATCATCAAACTTTTTGGATGGATTAAAATTGTTGGTTAATTATCATAAACAGTCTTTAGATGGCACACCATAGATGTTGTAAGCTTTGTCTACTGTCTTTGGATTTCTTTAATAACTATGGCCAATAAATTCAAATCAAAATGTTTATGATAAGAAAAAAAATTTTGATGAATTGTTGTGGGAATAATTTTTGCCAGTGACTTCTAGTTTGCATTAGGTTTTATGCGATCGGTTAAATGAAGCTATGACAAGGCACTTCTTATATTCTTCCTTTTGTTGTATCAAATTATAGTCGATCTAATTGTTGTTTACTTTTGGATCTAGCTTCTCTTTGTTTGAGCTATAAAATCTCAAAACTTGCTAAAATTTAAGTTTCTTTTTGGCTTGTACGTGTTGGTGGTACACTGGTATGCAAGTATTCAGGCCGGACTCAGGACTAGTGTCTCTGTGGCTTCAATTTCGAATTGTGATTAATGCCTAATCCTTATCTGCTGGACCAGACCTGGACAACTAAACTAATTTTCCACAAAAGCCAATAAAAGACATTAGAAAAACCATAAGCTAACAAGAAAGAAACCTAAAGTTTTAATATTTGTAGTTTTGCTAGGATGTTATTAACTAAAAAAACATGTTCTGAAACTATCATTAACCAAATAAATGCTAATTATAATACCCAAAGAATGAGCAAGCATATTTTGTCCCCAAGCCTCTTGTGTTATAGTGTGCTTGGAGTAAGAACATATGTCCCGCTGGAACGCTGGCGTGGACACATATTACTTTGCACTACTAGACACGTAGTCTGATGTCAAAAGTAGCTTTCTATTCCTAGCTAGTCAATAGTCAATTTATAGTTTCTGCAACTTCTTGCTTTTCTACACGTGTTTGCACTTGACACATCTTCTTTGTTGTTTGCACTTTGGTTGTTTGGTGAGTACAGAACCAGATATAAGCAAGAAAGTGCATAGAAACAAATTAAGGTCTAGCTAGCTTGGACTTGGATGTTATATTTTGATTCTTTGAAGTTGTGGCAGTTTGAATTTTTTGGCAGATGGTGCTGGGCATGATTTAGTAGAGCATCATTCCTATAAACATGAATAATACAAATTCTAGTGGGCCAAAACTGCTAATGGGTCGTTAAAAAATCCGTGGAAGAATGCGAAATACATCCCAGATTGGGAGAAAAAATAAATATGAATGGAAATGCCAACAGAACTAGCTACTGCAAAAACAAATTTCATCCAAGACAAGCCGGCTTCCTCCTGAGTTTTCATATCCGTTGATTCCTGTCAGTCTTCTTTGTTTCTGTAGAAGAGACAACACTGAAAGCAAAATATGTCCAAAAACTCTTTTACAGTACCCGCAGTTAGAAGAGGGAATAATAATATGCCAGCCTATCAAACAACATATTGTACGTAACTAAAATCAAATGAAAGCAGCCTCACAGGTCACAACATACTTTGGTATCGAATCCAGGCTATAGTTGAACCATGAACTAATCAGAAATAATTGTGACAAGATTGTGTGTTTTGCCACGATTTTCACAACTTATATGATTGTCTTTGCATGCTTCTCCTGATCAGCAACTATTTGGAAATCATTCATCCTCGGAAAATGACATGGTTTACACGTAGATGCGGGCTGTCTTGTCTTTCTGTTGGATCTGCACCAGCAATATACAGTATTTGCTGTCACATTCTATTCTCTCTTTTCTTGGAAGTGAACATTGCTATTCTTGATTTCTTGTTCTTTTGCAAATGTATTAACCAATAGCTCGGTAGTTGTCTTGTAATTGCTGAAACAAGTGAAGATTAAAAAAAAATACTAGTCTACAGATTTAAAACCAAAAAATGACAGAATGAAATTTTTTTTTGTTTCCCATCCTACATTCCAAAATTTTGTCTAGACTAATCCGAATTCGGCCTGGTTGCAGACCTGATTACTCTTCCAATAAGAATTTTCGTCATACACTAGTCTTTTATTTCATACCAAAATCCTCTTTTCCACACTATAAAGAAAATCCACCCTAAAGCTAAAAGACAGCCCACTGACGAATAGGCTTTTGCTTTTTAGTAGCCATTGCAAAAAGGTTATTACTTTATAATTCTATCCTTAACCAGTTGCGTCCCCCTTTTCCTTTGTGTCAATGAGTTGTTAACGAGTAGTGGAGTGAACAGTAAAACTGGAGAGTCTTAGACCATCTCCAGTGTGGGCTTCATGACAGGGCTCTATTTGCCATATCAGCAATTTAGAGTCTGTCTCACCACTGGAGGAAAATGAGAGGCTCTGTGAATAGAAGAGACCGTCTCCAAAAATAGAGACCGGGAGAGCCTGCCTCTATCTACTTCCTCTATTATTATATTATTTAATTTGTATATAATAAAAATTATATTTGTAAGATTAATAATATAATATACATATGGGTCCTCAATAGAGCCTCCGAATAGAGCCTGTATGATTGGACGATATCAGAGGCTCTAAATGTAAGTGAAGGCTCTGTCTGATGTGGCGTTGATGTGGCGCTGACGTGGCAATAATAGAGCCTTCGGATAGAGCCTGGGACTGGAGATGGTCTTAAAAGTTACTTCTGACATTGAAGACCAACCAAGTACTACACCAACTCTTTTACTCGAATTATCCATATTTCTCAATATCTATAGCCGGATTAGTTCCCAGCAGAGATTGGCATTTATATTTTATGGACTACCCCAAAGTTTGTAAAAATTTGTTCTTTTTTTTTTTTTCCTCCACAGCGGTGCCTGTAGAATTATGAACCATGTTCTATAATCAGTTCTTAGATATAAGATGCGAAGCACTACATGTGCTCCTATTGGGTAGCATTAATGTCGATTTCCCTGGAAAGAAAAAAAGGACGAATAAATAGAGGGGTCAGGCTACGCGGCCATGTTTGTCTGTGCCATTTCTTGCCGGGTGTTGCCTTGAAATCCCAATAATAACATTACAGCTCATCCATCCCTAATTTATTTTATACTTCTCTTCATTTTCTGGAAAGTGACCAAGGCAATATAACTTAACTATCTTTTTTATCCACTATTAAACATTAAAACATGAACTTTTGTTTCTACCATTTAAATGTCAAAATCTTGGTTGGATATATTGACAAGTGAGTGCTCATTAGTTAGGTTTCAATTTTTTTGCATTTGGGTGAAGGAGGATTTTTGAGGTATTATCCCTCCCTCCCCTGCCTGCCATTAAACTACATGAAAACAGATTTGGAACAAGATTGTGTTTTGCCTTGGTCCACAAAAATTTAGTTGGCGGTTCTTTGTGTGCATCGAAAATCAGATATGGGCTCCTCTATTTATTAAGCTCATCCGTACAACAGTTCTCGTCCACACACACATGAGCCATGGTGTGCTATATATCTTCTTGATCTCACTTGGAAAATTGTCACATCATGCGATTATTCATTTTTTGGGGAGGATATTTACAGATATCAAGGCATGCACATTTGTTACAGCGTCATTTATTTTCTGACAATTCAATCAAAAACATATATCTTTAAATTTGTTTATGTTGTATTGTAGCAGACTAGATTTCACATGTTTGAGATTGACCACAATATATGTCAACATAGTCACGGGTTAATCAGAGGATAAATAAATTAAGACCATTGACATGTCGGGGACTACATTCCTTACCGTGTGTGCCAAGCTTTAAAAATTTGCTTTAAAATGATCTTTGAAGGATTAAAAAAAAGGATCGAGCATCTAGTCTTAAGTATCAAAATGAGGAGAATAATACTAGCATTTTAGTACCATAACTTTATGTACAAACATCATCATTTATTTTTCAAATGTAATACATGTATGTATGTATTAGTTAATTTCCAATCCGTTACTATAATATAGTGAGGGTGGTCTAGAAGTAACAGTCACCGTGGACAAGAAATATAGTACACCACAAAGGGAAAGGGAGAAGAAATTCCAAAAGTTTAATCCTTTATGACTTGTCACGGAAGTGGTAGTAAATATCAGCTTTCAAGTGGAAAAAAAAAAGAAGGAACAAGACAAAAGAACAAAGAAATTCATAAAGATACGACCCAAAAAATTAATAAAGATGGAGATGAGATAAGAAGACATGTATTCCACTCCCACTTGCGCATATCCACGAGGGCCTGACTAGAAAAGTAATAATCTGAAAGGTCAATTCGAGGAGAAAAAGCCACAGCTTTTGTATGCTTTCTAAAATAATAATAATCCCATGGCAGTGCAAAGATAGGCATAGTGTTTCTCTTTTCTTTTTACTTTCAATGGAAGAAGATATCTTTCCCATGATAAAATGGCAAGTGAGTTTTTATTTTTTATGAGTTAATCAATTACCCAATAACTGGTCCAAGTGATAAACGACTAAGTTTTGCTCAAGCGAATTCTTGGGTTCGAGACTTCGTATACGTAAAAATTTCTCATTGGGTGCTATAATCAGGTCTGTGACTCGAGTCAATCGAAAAATTAAGGTATATTTAGAAAGTTGTTTTGTGAAGTGGTTTTTAATTTTCTTAATTTTTTTTAAAGAAGAGAGCGGAACTGAAAAAAACCAATTAACCAAGAGAAATGCCAAATAATGGTACCAATTCAAAGGCTTAGATTTCATAAAACGACACTAGATGACGTGTGTTGAACGGTCCCGATTCCTAGTCATCTTTCAAGAGCTAATAGGAGCATTATTATAACCAGCACCAAGGGGTGCAAGTAGAGACGGCTGTGGTTCACTATCATGTTACTTGCTTTTTTACCAATTTTTATAATAAGAACATAATGGAAGGTGAGGTGTTACGGGCAAGTACGGAATGTACCGTTGTTAAGGGGAAGGGGACAAATGTGATGTAGGTGTGATTTTTCTATATTTGTTTTCTTTTTAGTTTTTAGGTTTTGGGGGTCATTGGATGTTGTCATAATTAAGCTTTTCTTTTTTGTTGGGGTTTAGAATGCAGCCAAAAAAACAGGCACGTTCAGCCAATGAGACATGTGCCACATGGTTGTGGGGCTTTTTTAGGTCATTGCTTTGTCAGTTCACATGCCCATGCCCCGTTGCCAATTGAACCAATCAAGGAGATTTTTGGGAGGCTTTTGTTTCCTACTATTATAGTAACTTTAGAGGGCTAAAACCTAGACTCTCTATTTTTTTTTTTTGATTAGAAAACCTAGACTCTTTATTTTCCCTTTTTAAAGCTAATATTTTTTCTCTTTGGATAATAAGAGATATTATGTGATAAAAGGAGAGCCATGTTACCTTGGATAACATCTGGCTACTTTTTAACTAGCACGACATTTTCAAGCAGTATCTTTAATAAGCCACATGAAATCCACAAATGAAAACTCAAAATTTACATTAAAACTGATAGGTTTTGCGACAAAAAAAAGTTACATTAAAGATTATGTTGCAATGAGTAACTTAAAGTACTGACACAAAATATATTCACATATATATGCTACCTTTTTTTTTTTTATTTTATCCCCGGCCCTGAACATCCTTCACATGTGCCATTTGTGTTAAGTAATGAATGAGAGATCCTCTGTATATACAGAGTATTCATTCGACGGTGCAAAAATTCCATCCAATATCCACACCGTCCACCATAGATCACGAGAGACTGAAATTCCACACCTGGAAATTGACTGATGTGCCTGTTTGTTCTTCTACTTCTTTAATAAATTCATCAAGCTAAACGTTTCTCTCCACGACATCCCGTCGAAACCAAGTGATCCAAGTTCCATTGGAAGCGTACAGTGACAATAATGCTTTTAGTTCAATCAAAGGCAACATCATATCATATCTGATGGAATATTACTACCACTAATAAAGAGATCTTCTTTTTTCTATTTCCTCGTCATCCAAGGCTTTTCCATGCCTGCGCGAATGAAATATTGAAAAACACAAAAACTTTGTGGTTCCAATCCTCAAAACTATTGTAAAAAATCAAATCAAAATTTTCTAATTTCATCCTCAACTCAAAATCGTAACCTCAACCATCAGCTTAATTTTTTTTCTTTTGAGATAGTCACCTGATAAAGTATTGGCAGCAGAGCCATTGTAACCAAACTACAATTCGAATCTCCATGTCTCCTTCATTGAATTAAAAAAAAAAGGTATAAGGTATGGACCAAATTGCTAATTGTAATTTTACAATTCACAGGCTCCCCATTCCAGTTCATCCGAAAACACTTAAAATGAGAATTTTTTTTTTTGATCCCTGCCTCTTTCGTTCGTTTTATTTTCTTTGTTCCTCTTTATTTATTTATTGGCCTTGGTGATTTTGCTTCCAAAAACTTAACACTCTTCCTTGAAGATACGTGCGTGGCTGATGGTGATAACTGATAAGCACTCACATCACATGGTTTGACAATGGTGCTACCAAATAAATGCACAAAATCCTTGGATGCCAAAGAGACGAATATATTTTATTATTTTATGAAAAGACTGATATCCAAAGAGACAATTATAACAACCGTAATTATACTTGCAGGATACGCATTATTATTAATTATATGGTTGATTTCAAACTCAGACGTGCAGTAAAGACTGATATAGGTTGTTGTTGAATGGCCGGTCACCTAAGAAAAATTGACGCAATCGGTGTCAAACCTAACGTGAACAGAACTTTGAAAAAAAAAACAAAGTTCATGGAAAGCAACTTTTGGTATATGGACCGCCGTGACGATAGCAGCAACAACTTGTTTTGCCTGTTTTTCTCTTGGTCCAGGACTTGGCCGAAGACAAGATTCTCCATGTAGATTTCTTTTTTTTTTTTTATTACAAGCCTAAGGCTACCCAAATTCCCCAACTCTCCCACACCAAGGTTTTAACCCCGGTAGTCTTGGCCAAAGCCAAGGTCTTTATGCCACCGAGCTACACAGGCTCTGGCATGTAGATTTCTTTCATCTTAATAAAAATGGGAGACTACGAAAACTTGTAAAATATTGTGGACAGAGTGGCGCATGTAAGGTTTTTGGCATATGATTTTTTTTTTTTAAAATCTAACACGTTAAAATACTTGGGAGAAGCTAAGGGCCAAGTTGGAGTCCAATTGAGTTATTTTGTCTCAATTTCGGCTTAATGTTTCAATTGAGTAGGAAAGCGATTTTTGTTGATTAGGTTTGTGATGGTAACCAAATATCATGTACGTTTGCAATTGGATGATCAATAGAACAAAGTCTTGTGCACCTTGAAACGCTGGGTAGATGGATGGTGAGCTTTTACTAAACAACATACTATTTCGTCACTTCCTTTCCTTTTCCTGTCTGTTTTCTTTTCTCTTTTCTTTTTTCTTTTTTTTTTACTTATAACTGGCAATAACTTTCAATTAGTTGACCGGAGTCAAAGATAAGCGAGCTACGTACATAACAGTAAGAGGGTGCCAGACCACATGGTATATCTGGTAAGAAAACAGGACAGCATGCCAAAATAAATGAACTGAAACCAAATCATAAATTCCCTCAAAAAAAAGAAAAAGGAAAAAAATTAAAAAAGAGAACAAATAGGAAGGCGGAAAGTAAGCCGAAAACAAGGAAAGCAAAATCATCGCTGACTCTCAGGACTTTTTGTGGATACCCCCCCGACGTTGAACCCCTTCAAAGGTTACTTCTTTTAGTTGCTGCTGCAAGAAAAACACAATGAGTTGAAAAAAAAAAAAGAAATTTATGAGTAAAAGAAATGCAATTGCTACGATGCCCTTCCTTCTCTAGAGCAATTATAAAAGATTTACTTTGGGTAAATATTTTCTGATTACGTGCATTAATAATGCACAACTCAAAATGTTTCTAAATAATAAATTGAAAAAAGAAAACAGGTTTGCTGTTACCATATAGTTAATGAACCTATGTAAGTTTAAGAAGGAACCGTTTGTTTTGGGAAAGGCTTGCTGATACATCGGCATTTTATTATTTCCCAATTTATGGCCACAGCCAGATAATTATGGGTAGATTGAATTTGAAGATGACCACAGGGAGATAAAATAATTTGAAGTAACCTAAAAACTTTATTACAGGAACCGGCCAAGAACGGTAAATAGCCAGAATTCCTTTCAATTTTAGGTACTAATAAACAGCAGGGTTAAACATGCCAAGGGACACTGGTCTTTTTACCTGAGAGCGAGTATCAAAATATTTTTATACCCCCAACAGGACCACAGGAAATCAGAGACAAAAGGAGGTGGAAATTGTTATTAGTAAAAAGAAAGGGATTTGTGAGGTTAAAAAAAAAACTTAAATTACGGGATAGGCTACTGTGGCGCATGTGGAGTTCATTCATGGCTTTTGGTAGGTGTCCTCACTCCACGAAATTATCATTATTTTAAAAGGAAAAAAAAAAGAAAATATCGACAGTAGCTAAAAGACCCAAAAGTTGAAAATGTCAGAAATAACAAAGCAGCCCACCAAAAAAGTTGAAATTCCAACACAGTCACAGGTACGGCGAGGCAAAGCACGAGGTACAAGGACGTGAAGCGTGTTACTGGGGGTCTTTCTCTCAATACAAAATAATTGGGGGAGTGGGTGTAGGTAAAGGTAGGAATGAGGATAGAAAAAGATTGACTGTTACTTGCACACTCTTTGCCACTACTCTCTTTAGCGGTTGGTTCTTCTTCTTCTTCTTCTTCTTCTGGTTGGGGTCTCTCTGCAGATTTGGTGTTGGTGGGTCGGCCTCAATTTGGCTTCTCGTGCCTATTCTCTGCTAAAAATCAAGTCTTTCGTTTATTTTTACTCGGGTTTTGCTTGGTTTCACCGGACATCGTCTCTCAAGCTTCTGCTGCTGCTTTTTATGGTGGTGGCGCAGTGGGTGCTTGATCTGTGAGTGTTGCTTTAGGGAGGAGAGGTAAGAGAGAGAGTGCGAGAGGGAGGGAGATGGGGGAAAAGGGTGAAACTTTGGATGCTGTTCTCAAGGAAACTGTGGATTTGGTAATAGATCAGAGCTTTGCTATGAAGCCATTGTTTGTTCTGTTGCTATTTGTGTACGGTGTTGGCTTGTCTCTCTTTTGAGCTGTTTTGTTACTTTTTGAGTGCAGGAAAACATACCCATTGAGGAAGTGTTTGAGAATCTGAGATGTAGCAGAGAAGGTCTCACTACTCAGGCTGCTGAGGAGAGGCTGGCCATTTTTGGCCACAACAAGCTTGAGGAGAAAAAGGTTGTGCTTTTACCTTCAACCAAAGTTATTCTCTTTGATTTCCTAGTTCATGTTTTCAACATGTGTTTTTCCTTTTAAACTCTAACTGTTATCTTCCCGGTTTGTTTCAGGAGAGCAAATTCTTGAAGTTTCTGGGATTTATGTGGAATCCTCTATCATGGGTTATGGAAGCTGCTGCTATCATGGCCATTGCCCTTGCCAATGGAGGAGTAAGTTTTGCATTTCTATGGCTTCTTCGGTTACCAGGAAATTTGTCTTATTTCTTGGCTGAACTATTCGTTCTCTGTTTTCTTTGTTAAATTCTGTAGGGAAAGCCTCCGGATTGGCAGGATTTCGTGGGTATTATAACTCTGCTCGTAATCAACTCCACCATCAGCTTTATCGAGGAAAACAATGCGGGTAATGCTGCTGCTGCACTCATGGCACGTCTTGCCCCGAAAGCGAAGGTATCAGATTTAACGTGCTTTTGGTTTTATTGCCAATTATTCAAGTTGCTTAAGTTGGTGCATTTGGTTTTGACTCTTGTTCTTTACATCTCAATATCACATGAACTGACTAGTTTATTTGATCTCCTACTATATGACTCTAAAGGTTCTTCGAGATGGAAGGTGGAGCGAGCAAGATGCTGCTGTCTTAGTTCCTGGTGACATCATTAGCATCAAACTCGGAGATATTATTCCAGCTGATGCTCGTTTATTAGAAGGTGATCCTCTGAAAATTGACCAGGTGAGCTTTCTCGGAATATCAATTTCTTATTGGGGATGGATTAAAATGGCTGTTTTACTGAGCGTGGTTTTTATTCCTATTTCACAGTCTGCTCTTACTGGTGAGTCCCTCCCTGTGACAAAAGGCCCTGGAGATGGTGTTTACTCTGGGTCCACTTGTAAACAAGGAGAGATTGAAGCTGTGGTTATTGCCACTGGTGTGCATACCTTTTTTGGGAAAGCTGCTCACCTTGTCGATACTACCAATCAAGTTGGTCACTTCCAAAAGGCAAGTAGAAGGAAAATTGCACAGGGCATTTTTCATTTCAGTTCTAAAGATTTTCAGTCTTATTTCTTGTTTGTCTTTGCATTATATAGGTCTTGACTGCAATCGGGAATTTCTGCATATGTTCAATTGCTGCTGGGATGATTATAGAGATTGTTGTCATGTTCCCCATCCAACACAGGAAGTACCGCCCTGGAATTGACAATCTTCTTGTGCTCCTTATTGGAGGAATTCCAATTGCCATGCCCACAGTTCTGTCAGTGACAATGGCTATCGGTTCTCATAGATTATCTCAGCAGGTTGGCAGATTTTTGGGATATTTTCGTTTCCTATACAATCTTTTGTTTTATCTTATACTCGATAACGTATTCAAAATATGTTCCAGGGAGCTATCACAAAGAGAATGACTGCAATTGAAGAGATGGCAGGGATGGATGTGCTTTGCAGTGATAAGACTGGAACTCTGACATTAAACAAACTTACTGTTGACAAGAACCTCATCGAGGTTAGCAATTGTAGTGATATTGCTCAATTGTATACCATAAGTTGTGATCCTCGTTCAAATATTCGTATGTCACTTCTCAGGTTTTTGCGAAAGGAGTAGATGCAGATTCTGTTGTTCTAATGGCTGCTCGAGCCTCCAGAATAGAGAACCAGGATGCAATTGATTCTGCCATTGTTGGAATGCTGGCTGATCCAAAGGAGGTAGAATAACTTGTTCATATGTTTCTCCCATGTTTCAGTGGTCCTCCTTACTTGATCTTCTTTTTTTCCCCCTTCTAAAAAAACTGTTTTCACATTTTCCTGACGGTTTCCTGGTTCTGAAAGGCACGTGCTGGAATTCAAGAAATTCATTTCCTTCCTTTTAATCCCACCGACAAACGAACAGCCCTGACATACATTGACAGTGATGGTAAGATGCATAGGGTCAGCAAAGGTGCACCAGAGCAGGTAACTGCTCTTTTCCAACTTTTTGGTTATAGCTTGTCCTGGGTTGCTTAATATTTTCTGATATTTGTCTGAAATGTGGTTTTAGATTTTAAATCTTGCACACAACAAGTCAGACATTGAGCGAAGGGTACATGCTGTCATTGATAAGTTTGCTGAGAGAGGTTTACGTTCTCTTGCTGTCGCATACCAGGTTAATGGAATCTTATTTCCGTTCTGCTTGGTCAATTTTGACATTGAACATCATCCGATAGTTTTATTATTATGTCAATATCTGATTGTGATGTTGCTCTTACTGGGTGCTCCTTTTTATACAGGAAGTTCCGGATGGAAGGAAAGAGAGTGCTGGAGGTCCTTGGCAGTTTATTGGGCTCATGCCTCTTTTCGATCCACCTAGGCATGATAGTGCAGAGACAATAAGAAGGGCATTGAATCTTGGAGTGAATGTCAAGATGATTACAGGTTGGTAATGCACTCTAGTTGGAAATCAAGCTTCCAGCCCCTACTAATTACTATATTATGGTTCCCTATTGGGAGCATTATGCACTATATGATTGGTTATGAACCTGACTGTGGGAGTACGTTGAATGTAGTTAATCAACATTTGATGCTGCAATAGCATTTCTCAATCATCTCTAGATATTTGCTTATTCAGTTAGTGGGTCATATTCTTCATATACAGAAGTCTTATCTGGAAATACATTACTTTAAGTTTTCTTCTTTGATTTGCTGAGGCTTTGGTTTCTACCAGGGGATCAATTGGCAATCGGGAAGGAAACTGGACGTCGTTTGGGAATGGGGACCAACATGTATCCGTCTTCTGCATTGCTAGGACATGACAAGGATGAGTCTATTGCCGCTTTACCGATTGACGAACTAATAGAGAAAGCTGATGGATTTGCTGGGGTTTTCCCTGGTACTTTACTGTTCTTAACCTTAACAGTTCTTTGCACTCTTTGTTAAGATTTGTCATGTGCTGGCTTAAGTTGAGTTATTTTTGTTCTCAACTATGCAACACATGGATACTTGTCTTTCTAATATTGGTTGGCCTGGTGTTTATGTGTTATTTCAGAGCACAAATATGAGATAGTAAAACGTTTGCAAGCCAGAAAGCATATTTGTGGGATGACCGGAGATGGTGTCAATGATGCTCCAGCTCTTAAGAAGGCTGACATTGGGATTGCTGTTGCGGATGCTACTGATGCAGCTCGTAGTGCTTCTGACATTGTCCTGACTGAACCAGGTCTTAGTGTCATCATTAGTGCTGTCTTGACAAGTCGAGCTATTTTCCAGAGGATGAAAAATTATACAGTAAGCCTTGGTTTTTCAACATACTGTAATGTTCGTTAATAACTTTGGAATCAATTCCGACATGCAAAATGGGCTTGGAATATTTCATAATGAATAGCCATATAAAATTTTCAATTGATTTCATTTTTCTTTGACAGATCTATGCAGTTTCGATTACAATCCGTATTGTTGTAAGTTATCTTGCCAGTTCTATTGTCCATTAAGTTTTTATTTGGATAGATCTTTCGAGCCTGTCAACCCCTTGTTTTTTCTGCTCCATTGATATGGTGACAGCTTGGTTTCATGCTGCTGGCCCTCATATGGCGGTTCGACTTTCCACCCTTTATGGTGCTTATAATTGCAATTCTCAATGACGGTTAGTTACTTATTTTTCTCACATACTGTTGCCATGCATAATGTGTTGTGTGCACCCATAAATATGGATATAGACCGAGGCCAAAACTGTTGTGAAAATGTGTAAAAAAGGGACTTAAAACTGGATAGAAAGTGAAATCTGTTTTCAGCCGGAGTACAATGTAGCTAATTTCAAACAAGTTCCTTTTTCGTATTTTATTGTGTTTCACTTTGCTGTTTTTTTAATTAACCTCGTTATTTCCCCGTTTGGATTTCTTTTGGAGTTTGTACCACTGTTCTCCTGGATGTTTACTGTGGCTCTATAATTTTAGGTACCATTATGACAATATCAAAAGATAGGGTGAAACCATCTCCTTTGCCAGACAGCTGGAAGCTGTCAGAAATATTCGCAACTGGCATTGTTCTTGGCGGTTACTTAGCAATGATGACTGTCATCTTCTTCTGGGCAGCATACAAGACGGATTTCTTCCCGGTATTTGGCATGCCTTCTTTTGATTAGCATGTAAAATACAATTTCACTTGCCTTGTCAATCTACAACTCCCTTGGATAGAAACCTTTATAGATATTTCTAAAAAAAGTATTTACTAGTCTCACATGTTCCTATTTCTTGGCTATTTTTTCTGTTTTTAACCTTTGACATCCCTTCTCTGTTAAGTCTCTTAAGACCAGAAAAGTTGGTGGGGATAAAACCAAATGCAACTTTTGAGAGAATTTTTGTCTTTTGATGAAAAAAAGCTGCTAGCATTAGGCTGGAGAACCTGTGGTTTCTTCTTAAATGTACACTTTTATTTAGCCTTTTTGTGGTTTCTAGGAGCATGCTTGTTGGCTGTGTGCTAGTTATTGTTAGTGAACTTCTTACATGTCAATCGTTGTTGATTTTTATCCTTGCTTTCCAGAGAGTGTTTGGCGTGGCAACACTGGAGAAAACTGCTCATGATGACTTCCGCAAGCTTGCTTCAGCAATTTACCTGCAAGTGAGCATTATTAGTCAGGCACTTATATTTGTCACGAGGTCTAGAAGTTGGTCTTTTGTCGAGAGGCCTGGTTTCCTACTTGTGATTGCTTTTGTGATTGCTCAGCTGGTGAGCCTATTGCCTACCCTTCTTGCCTATCTGTTTTCATGCGTATTTTATAAGAGCTTTGATGACCGCAAGTCGTTGCTTTCATTTTGTACAGATTGCTACTCTGATTGCGGTCTATGCGAGCTGGAGCTTTGCTGCAATCGAGGGGATTGGTTGGGGCTGGGCTGGTGTGATTTGGCTATACAACCTCATCACCTACATCCCTCTGGACTTTATCAAGTTTTTCATCCGCTATGCTTTGAGTGGAAGGGCCTGGGATCTTGTGATTGAGCAAAGGGTATGTATGATTGACATTGCCTTGCATAGACTCTTCTTTACTCTATCAGCAGTTGGCACACTATAGCATGCTTTTTGTTTACTGTTTTTGTTTGTCTGATGGCTTTTCTTTTGTAGATTGCCTTCACAAGACAAAAAGATTTTGGTAAAGAGCAGCGTGAGCTTCAATGGGCACATGCACAGAGAACATTGCATGGGTTGCAACCACCAGACACCAAGATGTTCACTGAGCGAACCCATTTCACAGAACTCAATCAGATGGCTGAAGAAGCAAAACGAAGAGCTGAAATTGCGAGGTACATTGATGATTGATGATAGTTTGTTGCTGAACTTGGTTATTTCCTTCGTAGATCTGCCAATATTCATGATTGTTTTTGGTAGTTTAAGTTCAACCTGATGTGCTTATTTCTCCGCAGGTTGAGGGAACTCCATACTCTCAAGGGTCATGTAGAATCAGTGGTGAGACTTAAAGGCCTTGACATAGACACAATTCAGCAGGCATACACAGTCTGATTATTGTTTTTGGGGCATACAATTACAATTTCAATAAGTGGATTGCACCTTACCGCGGCCCGACAATAGAGACACACGTAGTAATGTCGCATGTTGTTGCGAGTTACTTGAAACAACATTTGACCTGCATTGCTGCAAATACTTTCTAAGCTGATAGCCAGAGAGTGCTGTGGTCAACCTTTTTATTTATTTCTTGTCCTGTCTCTCTTACCTTGCAATGCCCGCAGGAGGCAAAGCTTCTCTTTTTGTCATTTTATGTCTATATGAGTAAGGTTACATGTCTTTTGGTTATTTACTATGTTGTATCTACTACACACATGATTTGGGTAAATTATATATCTCATGCTCAATGTTATGGCCATCTTAATTATCGTCTCTTTTATATGGTTTGTGACTTTGGTCGAGGTTTTGCGCTTCTGCCAATATTGTTGCATGCACCGCGTTGATTGGTGGTTACTGTAAAAATGGCGATATTGCGATAGTGTTGGTTTGGAAGAAGACGGTTTGATTTGCTCAAGTAAACACTAGCCGTATATCCGCGTGCTGCTGCGGACATTTTTAGTTGTCGTCAATGTTATTTGGATAGGTAATGTTATTTCAAAATTGTAATTATAGTTTTATTATTAAATAATTGATATATCAGATTTAAATGTATAAAATTACATACGGATATTAAAGCTTTGTAAATTTTGGGGCATTTAGTTTGTAGATAGGTCTAGTTCATAGTGTTTTTCTTTTATGGCCTTGCTGTTTTGTTGCTTAATTTATATTTTATAAGGCCTTAGTTTCGTTTTTATATTTTGATCCAGTTGTACATATGGTTAGAGTTTCCTAATCAAGTTTTGGTAATAAAGTTTATTTGATTTTCAAGGAAAAAAAAAACAAAGATATGAGGAGATGGATTGAAGAATATGAGAATGGATAGAAAATAGATTTTGGAAAAAAAATACCCAAAAGGAAAGAATGGTTTTGGGTGAGGAATGAGTTAGGTAAAAGAGATGAATATTTTTGCCTTTGTAATAAAAAAAATCTACTCCTTGTACCACCAAGAACCTCGTTTTTTGTTTTTTTTTTTCATCACATCCCCTTTTTTAGGCAATCCCTGTCTTGAAGTGAATTATTTTATTTTGTCAAACAGTGTATAGTTGGTTCATGTTCCAGTTTCGGTTTCTAACTCTCTTTGACAAAAATCTTCAGAGATATAATTTGTAATATCTAAATTTTTAGAGGACAAAAAAGTAAAAGCACTTGCTCTATTTTACACCCTGATTCATTGTAAATCTATTGATTAATACGTATACCGTTTGCTTTGATAAAAGAAGAATAGCTTCAAAAGGATGGGTTCTAGTTATATGAGAAGGTGCAGTTTCTGACCAAAGAAAAAAAGGAAGATGACTTTTTTTCATGAGAAATTGTACTTGTATTTTGAAAATGTTAAAATTGGACACTAGAAAATAGCTTTTGTCGTGATAATTGCAGGCAGCAAAACCGTGACCTTAACATGTAATTAACTAGCTAAATGCATGTGCCTTTCCTGCTTCCTCTTGCCTCAGTTCTTGTTATGTCGACCAAGGACTCTAAATGCTTGTTCTTATTTGTTATTTAGACATGATAGAGAAACGGTGAACAAGCGACATATAAGATTAGAAAGTTCTCAAAGAATAAAGCCCATAAATAAGCCGATAAAAAAAAAAAACATAGATAATTAAGATAAGAGTGGTAAATTAGAAGTATCCTTACAATCATCCTCCAAATAGAAAGTGAATCAGGATTAGAATACGGGAACAAACCCATATCCATATCCCATCATCCACATAAATATAACAATATAATTCAAATAGAAATACGAAGAACATGAACAAAAACCGTAAAAAGATACGTTGCCCTAGGATGAACTTGCATGAACTGGCCAAAGCATAAGCTAGTTCATTACATGATCTAGGAAGTACATTGCAAGAAAAAAAATCAAATTATTGGCGGAGATGGAGTATGCCACAGAAGCTAAGACTTTGTATCATCTTAGGACTGGATTACAATCACCACCTACAGCAAATGGCCTCGGTTAAATGGGAGCAAGTGGAACAAAATCAAAAAACATGTCGAACTGCTGGGAAAAACTAACCTTTATATATCTATATCTATATCTACACTATATATAAAAGTATAACCTCCTAAAATTAAAAGATTAAAATGCCCTTATTCAATATTATATTAATAACAACAAATAATGAGTGATACCTCATACACTGATGAATGACATGTAGTCTATTATAATAACTTTCTCCTAGCAATAATAAGTAAGGAAACTAAAGAGCTAAAAGATTCATTAAAAAAAAAAAACTAAAACAATTGTTTACCTATTCATCCTCGTCATCCTGAGAAGTAACTGTGATTTTGTGGGAGTCTTAGAGGTGCTTATTCAAATCCTTCTTCCGTCGATATTGTCTGTTGCAATCCTTCACATAGCAATAAAGTTTGTGATTTAGTTTCTTGTGGAGTAGTAGGTCTATTTCCGTGTAGCAAACGTGGTTACAGAAAGGACAACAAATTTTCTCCTCTTCAAGTGGCATAAGACCGTCGTGCACATACTTTTAGTGGGTGATCTATTCTCGTTTGTTTGGGAAGTGTATATTACAAATGGCGTATCATCTCCGCATGTTATCATGAGCGGTTTTGGACCCAAATGAAGCAGATGGGTTGAGGACGGAAGGGGAAGAAAGTATTGGGCCTCTAAATGACCCAAACGATGAGATAGAGTTCCTTCTACCTTCTTCTAAGAAAGAACTGATAAGATATGCATATATTTTGTGTATTTTAGAAATGCATATATTCTGTAATTAATATTGTGCATCTAGGGTTAGGATTACTGAGGGTATCCTTGTCATTGTATAACATAGATATTGTATATAAATAGGCTGATGATTATCAATAAAAACATACGTTTACCAAAGTATTACAAGAACTTATTGCCCATGAATTTGGGACACTAGAGCTAAATGAGGCTGACCTGTAGAGAATTGAGTTGGTATTAGTTTTTTTTTTTTAAGAGTCAAAGTTAACATTTCATTGATAAAAGTGGGTTAGGTGGAAAACTAACAAAGTATAATTACTTAGCGAAAGCTAAGGAATACAAAGCATGGTCAAATACCAGTAATAAATGCTGAGAAGAGACAATATACAAAGCTAAGAAATAAAGTGAATACACCAGAAAGTACATAATACTTTTAGCTCTTGAGAAAGAGGACAATGCTTCAGACGGTGTAGGCCGCAGAAGTGAAGCTTAAGATCAGAGCACATGTATATAAGTATAGCATCAGGTGGCCCGTGAGTAGTAGTAAAGCATCGACAAATTTTTTCTCACCAAAGATGATATATACAAAGCACACCACGCTACTCTGACAAGCATAACTTTGATGCCGTTCTTTTGCAAAGAGGATTTAGCCCAAGAAAATTCAGAGGATCAGGAACTAATAGGTCTAAAACTCTACAAAGTGCAAGTAATCGAGACAAAACTTTAGATGAGAATGAACACTCAAAGAACAAATAATCTCTATTCTCGTCAAAGTGAGTGCAAAAAGGACAACATGCATTAGAAACAATACCCCCCCCCCCCACCACTGTCTAAGTCTCCCTCGTGTTGCCAATCGATCCAAAATAGCCAACCAAGCTATAAAATTGTACTTGGGAATAAACCCAACATACCACAACAATTTTAACCAATCAACTCTAGGCTTCTTGGAACGTATAAATTCCTAGGCGCTTCCTACAGTAAACTTTCCAGAAGCAGAGAGTGTCTAGTGTATACAGTCAGAACTAGATGATGGCATTATGTGAGCAATTTCTTGATTCAATTGTGACATTAAAGGTACACGACATAATGGTTGAGACCAAGATCCATCAGAATAAGCATATCAACAGTAGTTTGAATAGGAATTTTGAATTAGTAAGCATCCGGTCAGTTACAAGAGGCCGGAGTACACCTCAAGGATGCCAATTATCCCACCAGAAATAAGTAAGACAACCATTGCCAATAGTGAGTAAATGCAGCAAAGAACTTACTTCTTAACTTCAAAATCTTTCGAAAGCTTCAAGAACAATCAATCGGTATAGAAATACTCCAAAAACTTCTTTTCTTAAGAATATAAGTGAAGATCCATGCCACCTATAAAGAACTAACTCTTAACAACAGACACCATATATTCCGAGCAATACGAGCTTCATTCCATTTTTGCAACTTCTTTATACCCAACCCACCTTATTGTTTAAGGAGGGACAAATCATGCCCAGCAACTTTAGGTTTACAAGCTGAAGCAACACCTCTAGACCACAAGAAAGCTGAACAATTGGCTATCTTAATGAGGATGTCATGTATCTTAAATCGATCGGGATTTGCATTAATAGAATCTACTCTACAGTGTGATCCCTCTACAATTTAAAAAAATGTAGGCATGGTCAGAGATTTTACTTTTGGTCAGTATGTTCGGAGATAATGTAATAAAGTCATCCAACAACTAAACCAGACAATCTTTGAGTACGGATTCTTTTGCTTCTGTATGGATGAGACCTTTTTTTGGGTCAAGTCAATCTCTTCTGAATGAGGAATGTAACGTGATTCCATGCGAATAAATGATCAATGAAATACCAATATACTTATAGATGTTATAGATGCATGCCACCTTGGTCTGAAAGGAGGTTGGGATTTTGGCCACAAAACAAATCGATTGCGTAATTAATATTCTCTCTTTTCCAAAAATTATTTATTACCTGAGAATTTTAAGATTTATCATTTTCTAAATATTAGTCTCGTCTTAATAGAGTGAAGAAACTTTTTGTAAGTAAACTTTTTATGTTGGGACAATTTAGTTAAGGACTAGTAACTATTTTTTTCTTTATCAAATTAATCATGTTAAACTTGTAACTTTGATTACTATCATAGATATTGATAATACAAAAAGATAAAGTTGTACGGCGCGTACCTACTAGTAATCCTATTATTCTCATTCCCTTGATTTTGGACTTCTAAATTCTTATATTATAATTTTAGGATTATTCTCATTCCTTTGATTTTTGGACTTCTAAATTCTTACATTATAATTTTAGGTGATCGTTTCTCACTATAACCATTTGCCATTTGTTATACACCTTATACCATTTGCCATTTGTTATACACCGTATCTCACTGGTGGGAAAATACGTTGCCAGTATAAGCTAGTTCATTACATGATCTGGGAAATACATTGCAAGAAAAGAAATCAAACTACTGGCTGAGATGGAGTATGCCACGAAGCTAAGACCTTGCATCATCTTAGGATTGGATTATGATCACCACCTACAACAAATGACCCCGATTAAATGTGAGCAAGTGGAGCAAAATCAAAAAGACATGGCAAACTGTTGGGCAAAATTAATTATAATAAAAAAGGAATATAAAGAGCTAATTAAAGATTCATTAAAAAAATAACTGAACAAATCTTTTACCTATTGGGGAGTCCCTATAGTAAAATTTCTCCCGGTCATCATGGGCAATAATTGTGATTTTGTGGAAGTCTTTGAGGTGCTTATTCAAATCCTTCTTCTGCGGATATCGTCTATTGCAACCTTCACATAGCAATAAAGTTTGTGCTCCATTTCTTGTGGTGTTCTAGGTCTGTTTTCGTGTAGAAAATATGGTCACAAAAGGGACAATAAATTTTCTCTTCTTCAAGTGGCACTTGATCCTGGTGTACATATTTTTTGTGGGTGATCCGCTCTCGTTTGTTTGGGTAAAGTATATTACAAATGGTACAACAACTACACCCGTCGTTGACAGTGATTTTGGACCCAAATGAAGCAGATGGGTTGAGGTGGGAATGGGAAGAGGTATTGGGCCTCTAAATGACCCAAACGATGAAATAGAATTCCTTCTACCTTCTTTCAAGAAAAAACTTATTGGCGATGAATTTGCGACACTAGTGTAACAGCCCGGGTAAATTTTTGATTTTTACCGCGACTGTAGAAATTGTTTCACCGTGATTTACTGTTGAATTAATCTTGGGTAATTAATTCAAGGTAAATCGGGAGTTGTTTTTCGAAACCGAGAATTTTTCCGCGCTCGGGAGCATCTTCCTAACTAACCGAGCCTCAGTTTTCAGTTCCGAGACTTGGACGACGTTCAGGAGGATTAATTGGATTTTCCGAGCCCAAGTCATATTTTTGGACCCGGGACGGGATTTGTCGGAAAGACGGGACTATCCCTGCGTCTACGAGATCCCGACACGAGAATCCGGACCCGCCAACGAGCTTGCCCCGAGCCACTCTTCTTCCTTCTTTTTCCTTCCTCTTCTTCTTTCCGGCTACATTTCTTCTCTCTCCCGGTTTTTCCCGGCCACGTGGGCCCCACTTTCCTCTCTTCTTCTTTTCTTTTCTTCTTCTCCTTTTCTTTCTTCTTTCTTCTTTCTTCTTTTCTCCTTTCTTTTCTTTTCTTCTCCATTTCTTTCTTCCTTAGCCGCCGGACCCGCCCTGCTCCTTTCCTTGTTTTTCCCGTGATTCTTTGTCTGCCACAACTTCTCTTCCCCTTGTCTCTTTCTTTTCTCAATTATTCCTCTTCTACTTTACCCCTTCCAACCGGCCTCTACCCATTCTCATCTGCTCCCTCCTCTCTCTTTCTCCTCATCATCCTCCTCTCCTCCGTACCTGCGCCGTCTCCCTCCTTCCACCAATCGCGACCGCCACCTCCACCTCCACCTGTCCTTCCTCCTCTTTCCTTCTTCTTCTTCCCTCCTCTGCCCCGCTGCTGCCGCAGTAGCCACCACCAATACCACAACCGGCCGCCACTATCAACCACCCACCACCGAGACGACCAACCACCAGCCGCCACCTCTCTCTTCTATTTCTCCTTCCGCCACTGTCGCGCCGCCACAGCAAGTCACCGCCACCATTGAGAGCCAACCATCTGCACCTTCTCCTTCCCCTCACTGCCGCGGCACCGCCGCACCCCTCCCCACTGCAGATCGACACAGCCACGGCCGTGTCAAGTTCACAGCCGCCGAGACGCACCTCAGCAGCCCGCGTCCCCATCTCCACGCAACGACCACCAGCCCCGCCGCCGGACGCGCCCACTGCAGTTGGAAATCCGACGGTCGTCGCCACGCCTCGGTCCTCACGTGAGGCGGATCCGACGGAACAACAACCGGCCGTCGACGCCTCCAGCACCTGCATCAGCAGCCGACTGCGTCACCGCCGCCCCTGTTCGCGCCGTTGTCGCCCGTCAGCCGCCCTCGTCGCCTTGCCGTGGCCTGTGTTGCATTGACAGACCCGGAGGGTGAGTGCCCGTTTTGAAAACGGGTCAGCAGTGATGGCTTGGTGTAGGGCCAACCATGGCGTGGGCCTGAGCTTGGACTCATGCCTTGGTCTGGTCTAAGCACTTGGGCTGTGGGCTGATCCGTTAACTACTGTTCATGGCCTGTAAAAAAATAATAAATTTAAAGAGGAAAATATATGTATATACGTGGGTATAATCTGTGAAAATTAAGTAAAAATAAAAAGTTATAATTTCTGAAAAATATATATATGGTATACCCAAGTAATATTTCTGGAAATAGATTATTATGTTGTTAATATAATTGCTAGGGATGTATTATATTTTTATAAAATAAATATGCATACCTATATTTATTTCCAAAAAAAATGTATATAAGATTATAATTTCAGGAAAAAATATATACACATAGTATATGCTCACCTTAATATAAATATTTGATAAATAATAAATTTCTGAATATATATTTATATTTATATTTATATTTAATTTATGATTGCTAGAAAAATAATAATAACCATAAATAATAATAACAACAATAATAATAAAATCTGATTTATATATTTTTATGATCAATACTTTGGAATCAAATCATGGAAGTATTTTGGGAAACATATGTATGATTATTATGGAATTTTTGGAAAGGTATAAGAAATGAAAAATAATTAATATTTAAGCATACGAGAATAACTTGGGAAATATATATATGTATATTAATAAATTCGTATTTGTTATCAGAAAATAAGTTATATGGCTACATTTTCTGGAAATGGAGTTTTCAATAAATAATAATAATTGGAAATTATATTTTGGAAAGTATAATAATTTTTATAGAAATATCATGGAAAATATATACATATGTTTTAATTTCCAGAAAAACTATGGTAATTAATATTTTGGAAACTATATGTGTTATAGTCTCTAGGAAACTATGATAATTATTATCTTGGAAAGAATAATTATTAAATGTAATATTTTGAAAGAGTTTTAATTAAAGTATGGTACCGAAATTATATTCGGAAATACGTACAGTTAACTATTTTTGGTAAAAGATAATAATAACGGATAAGTAACCGGGATGGGTACATTTCGTAAAATTGGCATCATGACATACTCTTATGTGCATTTATGTGAGTGTATTGTTTGTTGTATAGGTTTTTGGATATCGGGTCGTTTCCCGAGGAGCCGGCTTTGGACCGGTCATTACCTTCAGAGTTGAGTAATCGGCTAAGGTGAGGATGGATAAACCTTGATATGTGCCCGTAATGCTGTGTGTGCATTATTGTTGTTTGTGTATTTTTACTGTTCGATGGAACTGCTGGAATGAATATTGTTGGTTGATTGATTGCTATGATGTTGTTGTTGTGAGCTTTGATTGAACTGCTGAGATGTTGATTGCCGACTGTTTGACTGTTGTGGTTATCATTGGTGATGTTAGACTGTGATATTGGTTTGTGATAATGTGTAGAAAATAATGATGAACTGGTATATGGTCGATGTGGACAATTGAGGAAAGAATAATGAGTATTGGAAACGGAATTGGATTTGATTGTGAGATGATGATATAATTGTCACTTGGAAAGTAGTGGTACGACTAGATGGTTAGAGACTAGTTCTGTGGTGCCTTGCCAGAGGGTTTGTTGGTTGGGGGTGTTGACCCCGGATTTGTGATATTGGGATGTTGATCCCGGATTTGAGATATTGGGATGTTGATCCCGGATTTGAGATATGGGGATGTTGATCCCGGATTGTGGTGGGGCCTGGCATCCAGAATTA
>JAKUCV010007135.1:0-27989 GCA_028386065.3 Turnera subulata
TGTCGGTATTTACCGGCCTAAGGTTCTACCCGTCTCGGTTTCCACTAATCACAATTAAATACAAATCCCAATTCCGAATTAGTACATGCCGTGAATGAATACAAATTACACATTAAAGTATACCGTTAAGTGCCGGAAATAACTCCCGAGTCTTCGCCGGAAAAATTCCCGAGCCTCGCCGGAAAATTCCCGAGCCTCGTCGGATTCCGGTGACCTCGCCGGAAAACACCTAAAGCTGCCATATCAACCCAACAACCACAACCAATTCGGATTCAACACAAAGCTACCACAAATCCACTTATACGAATTAAGATGAAGAACACAGTTTGGATCCTTACCCGGAACCAAACGAATATGCCGGAACCGTATCTGCCCGGAAAACACCAACACACCCGAGCAAGCACCTTCACTGCCACACTTCACCCACACACACGAACCACCTACCGGATCCGTCCCCAACACCGACGAGCAGCAACCCGTCAGATAACACCGCAAGCCACAACACAACCACCACAACACGACATAAACCCGCCACCGTCCGGCCACCACCAAAACCCACAACAAACCATCCAAACACACACGCACGCACGACCCCGGCCACCATCCAACAACACACAATCGACACAACCACAAACCAAAACCCATCAGCACGAAAGAACCCCAAAAGAAACGGGAACAAAAAGGAAGAGGGAAGGACGACGGCGCTTACCCCGGCGGCGGCGAGTCGAGCTCGTCTCGGTTCCTCTGCAACTTCTTGGTGGCGGCAGCGATTGAAAGGAAGGAAGAAGAAGTGTTGGTGTGTAGACGAAACGAAAGAGAAAAAAAGAGGAAGAGAGGAGAAGGAGAGAAGAGTGCGAGAGGGAGGAAGATGGGAAGAGGAGGGAGAGAGAAGAAGGAAGAAGGAGGAGGGTAGGAGGAGGTGGCGGCTTAGAAGAGAAGAGGTGAAGAAGAAAGAAAGAAAAGAAAAGTGAAAAGAGAAAAGAAAAAGAAGGGAAAGGAGGGGTGACGGCTAGGGTTTGGCCGCCCTAGTGAACGACGTGTCGTTCCACTAGGCGCGGTCAACCCCCGGTCAACACATTTTTTTTTTTAAAAAAAAAACATTGCCAAAATGATGTAGTTTCGGGGAAACTACTTCAAAACATAACTCTCAACCCCGAAACCCGATTAAACTCCAACGAAAGCCGAACCCGTCATACCATCAACTTAATTCCCTTATAACCAAGGTAAAATAATTTATTTCCTTGTCCAAAAATCCGAAAATTCCTAAAGGGCAAAATTGGAATAAAAATTTTGAAAATCCCGAGAAAAATCAAATTATGAAAATCCGGGGCGTTACACATGATAGTACTATCGACTACAGCATTCCTAGCATTAGATTGAGTCGCAATCGATCCTATCAGAGTTTTATCAGCAACATACACCTCTTCAAAACTTGAAACTCGAACACTAAAAGGTTCAAAGGTTAAAATACCGGTTTCAAAGATGTTCCCTGGTGGTGCTTCTTCAAGGTTGAAGGCATACACCTTGGAATCGGGTTCTTCTCCTGGAGGCAGCATGGCTTCTTGGGTCTGAGTCCCAAGTTTGAGTTTCTCGATTTGAACAGCCGCCTCTCTTTCTAGTGAAGTGAAATCAGGCCTCACTTTCTCTTCCTTCTCCTTGCCCTTTTTCTTCTCTGAAGTCGAGGTCTTCTTGAACACTGGTTTTGCAGCAGCAACCTTGGTTCTACCTTTTGGAGGTGCTGGGGTTTTCGGTGGTTTTTGTTTTGAGGGTGTCTCCTTCAGATTTTTCCCTTTGTTGGTTCTCACAATTGTAATTGTTTTAGGGTTTGAGGTGTTTGTGTTTCAGAGAAAAACTAAAAAGGAAGTTGAAGACGAAGTGAGTTATGGAGAGAGAGAGTAGTCACGGGTTTTAAGGAGAGAGGTTATCCAACTTCCATCAATGGACCACTTTGCTTTTCAGTTATTCCTTTTTCCTTTTTGACAGAAGTGGGACACCACATATAGCCGTTGCCTCAGATGTTGTCTAGTTGACTTTGCACTCTCTTTCTTCTTTTCATTAACCACTGCCTTTTGTCTACTAGATAATAGGTTTTGGCTCGTCCATGAACCAATTACTGCAGTTCTTTCTCCTTGATGCCTTTGATGATTAGATGACAGCCACAATGTGTCTTCATATGCTCATATGCTTAGTGCAGGTGTGAGATGTGTGACAATTGTATATATTCTAAGTGCATATGTGTGCAATATGTTACGATATGCATGAACACATAAAAACCAAATGTGGAGCCAAATCAGAATACTTATGATATATTGCAAATACCAAGCTCGAGTCTGATTTTGGTGAACTGATCTTCCTTCAATAGTTTGGTAAAGATATCAGCCAGTTGATTTTCAGTTCTCACAAACTCAATGGCCACATCTTCCTTCAACACATGGTCTCGAATAAAATGATGTCTCACTTCAATATATTTAGTTCGAGAGTGTTGTATTGGATTCTTAGTAGATTGATGGCACTTGAGCTGTCACAAAAGATAGGAACACACTTGAAAGTTAGTCCATAATCAGCAAGTGTTTGTTTCATCCATAATACTTGTGCACAGCATGCACTAGGTGCTACATATTCTGCCTCGGTTTTGGAAGTAGCAACTGAATTTTGCTTTTTACTTGACCAAGATACAAGTGATTGTCCAAGTAATTGACAAGTACCACTTGTACTTTTTCTATCAAGAGTGCACCCTGCAAAGTCTGCATCTGAGTAGCTTGTTAGTTCAAAAGAGTTCACATTAGGATACCACAAGCCTAAAGATGATGTTCCTTTTAAGTACTTGAAGATGCACTTGATAGCTTTAAGATGAGATTCTTTTGGGCATGATTGAAATCTAGCACACAAGCAAACACTATACATAATGTCTGGTCTTGTAGCTGTAAGGTAAAGAAGACTACCTATCATGCTTCTGTATAATTTTACATCAACATCCTTACCATTCTCATCCTTGTCAAGTTTGGTGCTAGTGCTCATTGGTGTAGGACTAGTTTTGGCTTTTGACAAGCCAAATCTTTTCAGCAGCTCTCATGTGTACTTTGCTTGGTTAAGAAAAATCCCACCATTGAGTTGCTTGACTTGAAGCCCCAGGAAGAAATTTAATCCTCCCATCATGCTCAATTCAAACTCGCTGTGCATAAGCTTTTCAAACTCTTGACAAAGAGATTCATTAGTAGCACCGAATAGATTGTCATCAACATATATTTGCACAATAATGATATCATTTTTGTTTGATTTCACAAATAAAGTTGAATCTACTTTTCCTCTTGTAAAGCATTGTGAAATCAGATATGAGCTTAATCTATCATACCAATCCCTAGGTGCTTGTTTAAGACCATATAATGCCTTTTTTAACTTGAAAACATGTTGTGGACGCTCATGGCTTTCAAATCCTAGAGGTTGTTCTACATATACTTCTTCCATGATATATCCATTTAGAAAAGCACTCTTGACATCTATTTGATAGAGTTTGAAAGATTTAAATGATGCAAATGCAAGCAACATACGAATTGATTCAAGTCTAGCTATTGGTGCAAAGGTCTCATCATAATCAATACTTTCCTCTTGATTGTACCCTTGTGCAACCAATCGAGCATTGTTTCTTACCACAGTTCCTGATTCATCAAGCTTGTTTCTAAAGAACCATTTGGCTTTGCAACAAGCTCCCACACATTGTTCCTATCGAACTGATTAAGCTCTTCTTGCATTGCCACCGTAATCACAAGTATGGCTTGTAGCATGCTGTGTTCCTAATCTCTCTTTCATCAAGTATGGCTTCATTGGCATTTTTAGGCTCAACTTGAGATAAGAAGGCAAGATGTGTATTGATATTTTGTAATTTGGATCTTGTGGTTACTCCTCTTCTAGGATCACGTACTATGGCCTCAGTTGAATGTCCTCTGGGTGCTTGAACATCTGAGTTTCTCGGCTGTGAGTTTAAACTAGATTCCAGAATATTTGGCTTCATATCATTATCTCGAACATTTGGCTCGGGAGAAGCCAAATGTTGTTGAACTGCAATTGGAACAGGCAATTGCTCATCTTTTGTCTCATCAATGACCTGTGACTGATTCTCAGGGGTATACTCAATTTTTGTATCATCACTAAAAACATTCAAGTTAATCTCATCAAACACCACATGCATGGACTCTTCAACAATCATGGTTCTTTTGTTATATACCCTATAAGCTTTACTACTCAATGAATAACCAAGGAATATACCATCATCAGACTTAGACAAAAACTTATCAAGATTATCTTTAGTATTTAGGATGTAACACCTTGAGCCAAATGTGCGAAAGTATGCAATATTTGGCTTTCTATCGTGCCAAATCTCATAAGGTGTCTTTTCAATTAATGGACGCAAAGAGACTCTATTTAAGACATAGCATGCTGTGTTCACACCCTCAGCCCCGAAATAGGCAGGTAACTTATACTCATTAAGCATAGTTCTAGCCATTTGTTGTAAGGTTTGATTCTTCCTTTTCACAATCCCATTTTGTTGAGGTATTCTAGGTATCCCATTTCTGTTCAATGCCATTTTGTTCACAGAATTGATTGAAGGTGGAATTATCAAATTCTCCTCCATGATCGCTTCTGATTTTAGATATTTTATACCCTTTTTCATTTTGCAGCTTCCTAGCTAATGAGCCAAATTCTTGACATGCATGATCTTTTTGTGAAAGAAATAAAACCCATGTGAATCTAGAATAATCATCAACTATGACAAATGCGTACTTTTTACCACCAAGACTCACAGTTCTCATTGGACCAAAAAGATCAATATGTAAGAGTTCAAGAGGTCGAGAAGGTGATACCACATGTTTTGTTTACCGAGCTGACATGCACGACAATTGGTTTCTGCCTCGAACTTCAGTTTTGACAGACCATCGACCAAATCTTTCTTTGACAGATTTGAGATAAGTTCAAGATTTGCATGCCCTAGCCTCCTGTGCCATAGAGTTGCAATATCTGTTCTTGCACTAAAGCACTTGATCTCAGGGTTAGTAACATCATTTAAACATATAGAGTATAGATTACCAATCCTTTTTCCAACAAATAAAACATTCTCATCATCAACTCTACTCACAAGGCATCTAGATGATTCAAAAGTAACTCTGAATCCTTTGCTACAAAGCTGACTGATACTAAGCAAGTTGTACTTAAGATTATCAACAAGTAACACATGCTCAATAGTTTGATTAATGCCAATCTTACCAATACCAAGGATTTTTCCTTTAGAACTATCACCAAATGTAACATTACCTCGGTATTTTGAGACAAGGGATGTAAATTTTAATGGGTCGCCTGTCATTGCCTTGAACAACCACTGTCTAGAACCTATTCATCCATTGCATCCTGTCAAATGATCAAGTTTTAGGTACCCAAACTAACTTGGGTCCATCAAGGTTAGATTTGGCACCTTTCGGAACCTAAATATATTTAACATGATTGTTTCTCTTCCTATGAAAGCATGATCTGATCATATGACCAACATTTCCACAGTAATAGCATGTGATATCAGGTCTATGTGAGTGCTCATAATGTCCCTGCCTAGGATGTTCACGATATCTAGGTCTATATTGTAATCTAGATTCAGCCTTGACAAATTTAACTAGCAGATTTGGCTTGTTAAAAACCATATGTGTAGCGCCTATTCCACTTTTATCTAGTGAATGCTTTTGTTGTCCAAGCAACAAATTTAGGCTATCTCTTCCATTAGTGAACTTCTCTAAGGAACACTTTAGCTCCTCTACTTCAGCCTTTAGAGCATCATTCTTTTGAATCATCATTTCACACTTGCTCAAATTACTAGCTAGCTTTTTCTCAAGGTCATTATATGCATTTTGAGCAGCAAGTTTCTCCTTCTTTAATGACTCACAAATAGACAAACTTTCAGTATGTGCACGCTCAAGAGTCTCATATGCAGTTTTATGAGATGCATGATCAAATTCAAGCAGATCAATATGTTTCTTATATGAAATATTCTTCTTAAGTGCTTGCTCATACTTATCATGCAATTCTTCAAATGCTTCTTGAAGTTCATCAAAACTGTAATCAAGAGAGTCATTTACCTCTGTATCTTCTCGAGCCATTAAGCATAGATTTACTACTTCATCAGAATCAGAGTCACTTGATGAATCCAAATCATCCCATGCTGACATAGCTTTCTTCCCCTTGCTCCTTCGGAAATCAGATTTGGCTTTTTGAAGTGGACATTCTGACTTGATATGGCCTGGTCGATTGCAGCCAAAACACACTAGTGAGTCTTTCTTTCGTTCAGTCAATTTGGCACCTTGGAAACCCTTTCCTTTCATTTTCCTTCTCTTTCGAAGAAATTTGACAAACTTTTTGGTGATTAATGCCATATCCGTATCATTGTACTCATCACTGGACTCTTGGTCTGCCTTAAGAGCCAAATCTTTCTTCTTTGGTTCTTTTGGTTCTAGTTTAGAACCATGAACTGTAAGCTTGCCGATGAGCTTATCATAAGTGAGAGTATTCAGATTCTGAGCTTCTTCTATAGTTGTGACTTTTGGCTCCCACTCCTTAGGTAGAGATCTAAGGTTCTTTGCCACTTTATCTCTATGAGCAACGGGCCTACCAAGTAGGGCTAAACCATTGCAAAGAATGGTGAAGCGTGTATCCATTTCTTGCACAGTTTCTCCAGCAGCCATTTGGAAGAGCTCATAGTCCCTCATTAGTCAATTAAGCTGAGACTCCTTTACTTGGTTGGTTCCTTCATGTGTGACACAAAGAAGCCTCCAAATTTCATAGGCTGTACCACAAGAGCTAACTCTTTGAAACTCATTTTCACTTATACCACATAGTAGTATATATTTGGCTTGTGCATCAAGCTTAGCTCTCCTTAGCTCATCTTCAGACTGGAATTGCATGTCTCTTTGAGGTCTGGCATAGGGACTCTGAACAGTATTCCACATCTCAAGATCTTTCCCTTCAAGGAAGATCTTGATGCGTTTTATTTACTCGTGACTTTTTCAAATTTATAATTCTTGATCAATTCACAACACGACACACAAATAACTCACGAGTAAACGCAACGATTGTTAACTGCAAGCGCACAGTGTACTATGTAGTGTAGTAGTCTAATCAAGGTCGATCAACGGAACAAGGGAAATAAGTACTACCTAATGTCACAACTTACAATTATCTAGGAAAATCAAATAAAAGATGGTGTAGGGTGATGTCAAAACTAACAAATAAAAAAGAAATAAAATCGCAGACTTAATCTAAAGTGAAGTTCTATCAATATCTAAAGCAATCTACAAAATCGGGGTTCACATAATTACTATCTAGGTTTATTATGCATGGATGTCGATTTCAATGTTGATGTGTGATTGTGGGCAATTGTTTCTAATGTCTTAATCCTCAGCTCTCGCATGTTGAATCAAATATTCAGCAAAGATTACAACCTAGCTCTCGCATAGCCTAGCATCAATACTAAACTCATTAAGAATCAATCTGTAACGTCCCGGCTTGTCGACTATCACTACAGACCAACACGGGACCTTTCCAACATGCTTTGTCCTCACTTGCACGTTTCCGGGGAGAACTTCCCAGGAGGTCACCCATCCTAGAATTACTCCAAGTCAAGCACGTTTAACTTTGGAGTTTTTCTAGAATGAGCACTGAAAAGGTAGGTGCACCTTGTTGATATAGTTAATACCCATCAAACCGTTTAAGCTATTCTCGATTGTGCAGTCCCATAACTGTACAACCTCGAAATCACTTCATTTGAGCTATTCTTAATTATACAGTCCCATACCCGTATAATTATGAAATCGCCCCAACTATTTTGATGCTAACTATGCAGCCCCATCCCTACATAGTCTCAGGATCTCTCCTATTCCAGTGTGGATTCGGTTCATTCCTGTGCCCCTCCGTCTAGAAGCCTGCCAGAAGCCGCTCCTTGTCCATGCTCATCCCGGCACCGGCGTACACTTCCCGCCCTCATAGACCCCGGGTGTCACAGGCCCACCAGCTTCCGCTAGGTTTGTCCCCAAACCCTGCACCATACTAGGGGAGTTCTAGAGCTCCGCTACCAACTGAAACGACTGCATCCCAAAACCAAATATACAAAACATAAATAACAAGAAAAGACAAAAATGCCCTTGAGTCTAGGGATGCAAAAAACCTCCGAGTAAAATGACTCATCAATATCACACAATAGAAAAATAAACATTGGGATACTAAAAGACTCAAAAATAAATCAGGCTCAACAAGCCAAGTAAACACCAGCAAACCAACCGGGATAACAAACAATCAATCCAAACATAACAAAACAGCATCCCGATAAGTTATGCAGTGGAAATCAATAACGAGTTCAGTGACAAATACATATATACATATGAAGTGTCAACCTATGGATCTGTCCCCGAAGGAAAGTAGGCACAGTTACCTGAATGCATCCCTGATCCACGATCAGTTAACCTGTGTAAAAACTGTGAGGGGGTGAGACCAACCACTGTCTCACCACAAACAAATAAACCAGAATATACGTGTACAAATCAACCACAAATACATCAGCATCTGACAATAACAGCCACAGTGCACAAACGAGACACAGTGCACAATACAAAGTCAAGATCAGACTTTATTCCCATGCATATCATTAGTCAACTTATTATAGTTATGCTTAATTATATCATTAGCGTTGGATGTTTTATTAGGGCCCTCTACTGTGTGCGTCGGGCGCGGTAGCAACTGGCCAGCTCCCCAGGGCGTATGCCCAACATAGAACATATATGTATATATATCAATACACCGAAATGGGTAAGTTCCGACAAAAGAAAACCACTAACAACCAAGTGGCCGACAGCTCTAGGAGGGGTGCTCTCCTCAAAGGTATATATAAACAAGAATCTTGGGGCACACCCGTCAGTCCCCAAGTCGCCAGCTCTGTGAGGGGTGCTCTTACCAAAAGAATAGGTAATAACAAATAACCAAGGGGTACACCCGACAATCCCCAAGGCGCCAGCTCTGTGAGGGGTACTCTCACTAATATACTAAACTAGGGGTGTACCCATCAATCCCCTCGTCGCCGTCTCTGTGAGTACTACTCACTATCATAACAGGACCCGAGGGGTACCCTCTCTCCCTCTCGGTGCTACCGGTCAATAGCCCCACAGTAGATCATATGTTTTTCAGAATTATTTGTTATCAGTTATGACTTATGTATAGAGCAATTCTCAAAGTGTATTTACAGGTGGTGTGCCACCAGAGAGTCTCTAAACTGAGCCTAAGTCTCACAAGAACACATGATATTGACATAACAACACACATCATAAATCAAGGCAATACCAACCCATAAATAATTAACATGGCATTATCAGTCCAAAATAATCAACATGGCATTATCAGCTCACAACAATTAGCATGGCAATAACAGCTCATAACAATTAGCACAACAACGAAGTTCATATATAAACAGGCACACAACACAGCCAGTGCATGTATCACAACAAGCTGAACTAGACATATAATTCTTGCAACATTTATCCATTTATCACACGATGTACCAAGACTATCAACCTGAGTACCGCAGGCAGTAAAGCATATAAAGATTTATATGTCCTCACCTGGACTATAGAGATTGCCTTGGAAAATTCGGTACACTGCCCTGCCTCAACATATCCTATATTATAACATAACAGAGTCACTTATATGACAAACATAGGTCACGACAGATATAAACTAGTTATGTGATCATATCACTATATTGACTTAAGCCTCCAAGCCCGATTATGTTAATAAAACGTGAGTCTAGGCCCGTTTACTACCAAGGTTAGAGTCTAAGCCCAAAGATCCAATCCCCCTTATGATCCACATCTCCATCATGTCACGGGCCTAAAGTTCACAGGCTTAAAGCCCAACTAAGTCCAAATATCAATTGGGCCAAAGCCTACATCCTCTTTGGGCTTAAAGCCCAAACCACCAAACCCACTATAAAACCCTTACATGTACTTGGGCTCCAAGTCCACTTATATTAAGTCCAACTATTATGTTGGGTCACAAACTATTATTATTGGGCCTGGCCCGATTTGTCTAACTCTCATTTAAAAGTTTTACCCGAGCCCGAGTTATCCGTCCTAGAGGTTCTACCCGCGTCGGACAAACCGGCCACGCCTCTCATTCCTCCATACGGCTTTCCACTAATCCCGACACATCGATACACACGTTCATATACGTTTAACTTAATACATGCCATATACTCAAAATACAAATGCATGACTTCATCGGGAGTACCGTGATGTGCCGGAGAAAAACATTGTTTCGTCGAACCCGTGCCAACTCGCCGGAACAGGAAACTGACCGTCGGATTCCGGCCAACTCTAGCCGGAAAATTTCACAGCAACAAAGGGACAAACTCAAATCAAGCTGCCGGTCCCAAACCATCAACCAAAAACCAAGAACAATCAATCCCAACACACTGAACACCGAAAATCATTTAAGAACAAAGGGAGGATTAGAAAATCTCAGCGGAATTCACCTCAGTGCATGGCAGAATCCTCACTCCAAAAGCCCCAGATCTGCCCCAAGAACAACGAACCTGAGCCTATTTGCTTCGAGCTCTGCCCGGAGACAACCCACCGGAGCAAGATCTCCTGCCCGAAACCCTCCAACAGCGCCGCCGGAACCAACCCCAACACGCTGTGAGCAACGCTGAGACCAACCCACCGCCCTTCAACCACCACACACAACCCGTCGTCACCGACAACAACACAAAACACACACGAGACACCAATCAACACTACAACTCCAAAACCAGAAAAGAGATGGAGGAAGAAAGAGTGAAACGGTGGCTTACCCGCATAGATGACGGCTGCAAATCGAGCTCTGGCCTCGTGGTTTCTGCCCAGGTGCGCCGAGCCTCCAAGATGCTCCTCTCCTCATTGAAGCTGGCGGCGACGATGGTTGGAAGTGGAGAAAGGGTGGATGGTGGCATTCGATCAGAGAAGTAGAAGAGATGTGACAAAGATGGCGGTAGTGAGGTTGGAGAAAAAGAGAGATAAGAGATAGGAAGAGAATGGGAGCAGCGGAGGAGAAAAGAAAGAAGAGGAGAAGAGAAGAGGCAAAGAAAGAAAAAGGGAAAGGGCTAGGGTTGGCCTGCTAAGCCGAACGACCCGTCGTTTGCTTAGGCGTGGTCAACCCGCCTGCCCAATCAACTTTTTTTTTCTTTCTTTTCCAAAACGACGTAGTGTTACCCAAACTACTCCAAAAGCTCCGTTTCATGTCCAAACTCGAAACGGTTCGAACCCCAACCTCGTCTTAGGATTAACTCCTAAATAAAGGAATATTTCCAAGGAATAGGAATAATTTCCTTGGCCAAAAACTCGGAAATACTCGAGGGTAAAATGGGAATAAAATTCCAAAAAATTTCATAAATTTAATTATGAAAAATTCGGGGCATTACAGTTCTACCTCACTTATAAAACTTTCGTCCTAGAAATTTCGAGAGAAGCGACAGAACAGATGTGAACACTGCCCTCCACATGGGACTCAACCTCCCAAGAAGCATCATTCAGGGTGTGAGGGCTCCATCGAACCCAAACCATAAGAACGGTACATCCCGTTAACTGTCGTACTTCCAGAGCCATAATCTCCACCAGCTCCCCAACATAGATCAAATCATCAGACCTCTTCCTCCTCTGTCAGTAATACAACACGACATAGATCAGATCAATAAAAACACACCGTCGAGGCATGGAATACATCGTGTACGCAAGACAGACCCTCCGAAACATCAACGATATACCGGCGGATCAACCCACTCATAGATCTTATACAAATCAATAAAAACAAGGGCTCAACCTGCCCTACCTCCCAAATCGGATAACACCTATCCAGGGAGCATCACAAGGGAATGTCTCGTCCCTTGTACTCCATCTCATGACGGTGCATATCAGCAAAACCCTGCTGTCGGCCCTAAGCTTCTATCACCCACTGCTTGACCATCCCGATCTGATCTAGCGTCCCCAGGACCAAGTCCCAACCAATCACTTGTCTCAGACCTATGTCATCCCGGTAGACCAAACTACGGCATTTCTACCCATATAAAGCCTCGTAAGGCACCAAAACTGGAATGGTAACTGTTGTTGTAAACAACTCAACCAAAGACAACTACCCATAGCACCAATGATGTAGTACATGCCAGCTCAAACATCCCGCCCATTGCCTGAAAGGAACACTCTGACTGTCCATCGATCTATAGATAAAAGCAATACTAAGACTCAGATTAGCACCCAAAGCTGATTACAACTCTTCTAGAAGTGGAAATCAACCTCGGATCTCTGTCCGACATAATGGATAGTGGAACTCCTCCTAGTCTCACAATACCGAAACATACCACTACACCAGCTTATCCATCATGTCTGTCTCGTGTACAAAAAGGGAATGACCTCACTTGGTCAGCCTCTCGATAAGGACCCATCTGGCATTGTGCCGACCCCGAGTCCTCACTAATACGATCACAAAGACCATAATTATATTTTTCCACATCTACTGCGGAATAGTCAAAGATCTCAACTTGCCCTCATGAGCATCATGCTCGGCTTTCACCTGCTGGCAAGTCTTACAACAAGTCGCAAACTCCGCAACATCCTTCTTCATCCCAGGTCACCGATAATGACTCTTCAGGTTCTGTTACAATTTGGTGCTACCCGGATGCATAGCATACGGCGCGTTATGCACTTCATCCATGATCCATCTCCTCAAATCATCGACATCCGGAAACACAACCGATCACCGATCATCTAAGCACCATCCTTCCGAATATAGAAACTGGAACTCTCTCCACCGAGAGCCTTGTTCCGTAGCTCAGCTTGATGAGGATTACCAAAAGAAACAACTCAATGATTTTGTCCCGCAAGGTTAGTTGGATGCTAGAACTGAATAACAAAGTATCGGTGTCGTCCACCTCTAACTGTGCATCCAACCAACTCTACCAATAAAGATAAAGTATAAGAAACTAACTCCCGAACCACATAGGCAACTTTCTTGTGATCCGTGAGAATCCGACACTTCCTGCCAAACGAGCAGTGTCCTTAGACTTCAGAGCAAAGATCACAACTGCTAATTCCAGATCATGGGTTTGGTAACTCTTCTCATGAGTTCCCAACTGCCTAGAGGCATAAGCATCAACCGACCCTCCTGCATCAGGTCGCATCCCAAACCCAAATCAGAAGCATCGCTAATCACTATGTACTCCACATCGAGTCTCGAAGCAATCAAAATAGGTGCATAAGTCAAACGACTCTCTAGCACAATGTAACTCTGCTGGCGACGTAAATCCCAAACAAACACACAATCTGACCTCAATAATTTTGTCATGGAACCCCATTTGAGGAAACGCACGTTAGACCTCCGGAAACAGCCAGAAAGTCCACAAAAACTCTGTACCTCAGGTATATCCTTTGGTGGTCCCCATACCATAATGGTCCTAAGGTTGGGTCCACCTTAATACCTTCATCGGGCACCTCGTGACCTATGAAAGCAACCCCGTCTAGTCGAAACTCATGCTTGCTGAGCTTGGCGTACAACTGTTGTCCTCTCAGCTTCGGCATAACCAGACTCAAATGCCCGCATGCTCGGCCTCACTCCTCGAGTAGACCCGAACCTCATCAACAGTAATGACCATAAACAGGTCTAGAAATTCATGGAACACCCCATGCCTCACAAACATAAAAACTGCTAAAGCTTTGTCAACCCGAACAGAACAACACAACCTTTTAGAGACCATACCGAGTGTGGGACACAGTCTTGGTATGTCCTACTCTGCAATTCTGATATGATGGTAACTGGATCACACAGCAAAGTTTGATAACACTTTGCAAGTGATTGAACGAGTCATCAATCTGAGTACCGGATACTTGCTCAACAGTCTATATTGGACTCACCTCTGCATACTGCTATCCTTTTCTTTCCACGAACAAAATCGGTGCATCTCACGGCGAGATGCCCGGTTAAATGAAACCTTGATCCAACAACCACAGTGGTTTCATCAATCCCTGAAGTTTAGTCGGAGCCATTCTGTAAGGCGGAATTGAATTAGGAGCAACTCCCGGTACCAAGTCCACTGCATACTCTACTTCACGCTCCGGAGGTTGGCAACTCGTCAGGGGAAACATTTGGAAACCCCATCACTGTTGCGATATCCTCTAAACCCGGCACTAGTACCGTAGAATCATTCACGTGAGCAAGGAGCCTCACATCCCTTTTGGATCATTCTGAAAGTCCAGATAACCCAGAAGCAGCAAGCTGGCAAAGCTCCTCGCTCTCCAACGAAACCAATCTTCGCCCTGACAGAGAAGTCAAGCACGCTACCTTGGCCTGACAATCCACCACTGTCTGATGCTTGGACAACCAATCCAACTGAATATCACATCGAACTCACCCGAGTCCATCACGATGAGAACATAATAGAAACTGATCAATCGCTTCGTCGATGCCCCTCAACAAACCTGTTCAACATCAATATCGCCAGAGACCCCAAGAGTCATAAAACATTCTTTTGCGAATAACAACCACAACGGCATGACAACAACACCTGACATCAATTCCAGATTTTGATATTGCATGGTGCACAATCACGAACTTGCCACCATCATTACTCAAACCAGGTAATAAAACGTGTCGACAACGTTGTACCGTCGTAACGACACACCACTTGAACGTCAGGCCAAGAAGAGTGATAACTCTGTCCTGCTGGAAAAGCAACTTCACATAGAGCAGGAAAAATCGTCTCGAACAGACCCCACATCGAGTGTTAGCACCATTGTTAACAACACAGCTTCTCATTGACTACGCAGGTCAATCCACCAGCGTTACGAGCAAGCCTTTCAAACTTTTAGATGATATACTCCCTCACAATACCGAAGAGAATCACAAGCCGAGGCCTAAGGTTTACCTAGATTTATTAAGACAGTGGATGTACCACTAAAACCGACATCGACAACCAAGGTCGAAAATTTTATTTTCGGGTCTTTCCAACCCTTAGCATTGAGGTACTGCCTATTGGATCCATATCGACACCTATATGAATGAAACTTGTCAAAAACAGTTCAAAAACGACTCCAAAATGAGGAACAGGCTTACGCACAACAATCACATCAAGACACTTGTTTGAAAACCCAAAAGACCTAAAAGCCTGCTCCGCTACCAACTGAAACGTCCCGGCTTGTCGACTGTCACTACAGACCAACACGGGACATTTCCAACATGCTTTGTCCTCACTCGCACATTTCCGGGGAGAACTTCCCAAGAGGTCACCCATCCTAGAATTGCTCCAAGTCAAGCACGTTTAACTTTGGAGTTTTTCTAGAATGAGCACCGAAAAGGTAGGTGCACCTTGTTGGTATAGTTAATACCCATCAAACCGTTTAAGCTATTCTCGATTGTGCAGTCCCATACCTGTACAACCTCGAAATTACTTCATTTGAGCTATTCTTAATTATACAGTCCCATACCTGTATAATTATGAAATCGCCCCAACTGTGCAGCCCCATCCCTACACAGTCTCAGGATCTCTCCTATTCCGGTGTGGATTCGGTTCATTCCTGTGCCCCTCCGTCTAGAAGCCTGCCAGAAGCCGCTCCTTGTCCATGCTCATCCCGGCACCGGCATAACTTCCCGCCCTCATAGACCCCGGGTGTCACACAATCCAAAGTAGATAATAAATTCGGCACACATAGATTGAACAATCAACACAATCAATTGAATAAACATCAATCCATAGATAACAAAATCATAGAAGTAATTGGCTACATCCCTAATCCTAGATTAGAGAATTAGTTCATCATAATAAAATAGCAAATCATCAAAATCTCGCAAGAATTCACCAAGTAAACACTTAAATAGAAAGAAAATCGAATAAAAGAGAGAGTAGTGAAGTCGGGTAGCCGATTTGTATTGGTGATGATGGCGTCGACCTGTGCTCCTCTGGTGACGATTTCTGCTGCAATTGGACTGGTGATTCTGTGACTCTAAACCTTCAAATATTGCTGGAAAAACTTTGAATTGTTGTGGGGAATAACCTTTGAAATTGAATAAGGAATTCGGCACCACCTAGAGGATCCAAAAGAGTGAAAACCCTAACCCTACTAGTGTGTGTCACCTAATAACTAACCAATTCGGCAGAGCTTTGCCCTCTGACTTCTGCCTCCTGAATATGTCGACCTAGGGGGTCCTTTTATACTGTCTTTAGCTGCTGGAAGTCGGTGGGGGCTCTTCTTCTTTGAATGGAAATTGAATTCTTGACTTGCACTCCAAGTTGGACTTTTGCCTGTTTTCTAACCTGAAACTTACACGCCACGTAACTCCTAGAAGACGTCCGAATTGGGCATTGGGCTCTTCTACAAAGTTCTAGGTAATTCGCTCAGATTTCGTTTCATAAAAAGAACTCTCCAATTGGACATTTTTAGCTCAAGATATTGCCGAAACCCTGGGCCTGGGTCGGCACAGAAAAATCTGCATCCTGGGCTGGATTAAAATAATTACTACTCCTTGTTGACTAGTCCAAAAATTATGAAATTTAATCCATAGAAAGCTCTGGAAGTCTAGTTCCATCTCCAACTGGTCTCACTTAATTTTGATGCCCAGAACTCCCGAAATCATCAAGATAGTCGGTTGTGGTCACTGCAGAAAGTTTTCTAAATTGGGTCTGGTTTCCAAACTTGGCTAAAAAGCTTCCATTCTTCAATAAAAATGATAAATTATTGATAAAAACACTTAATCAGCAAAATTGAAGTACTAATTGACACAATGCATGAAAGCACATGATAATATAAAGATTATACACATAATCGACCAAGAATACATATTAAAAGCCATTCATAATCATCATAAAAACACTAACATTTAGATGTTATCAAATCTCCTCAAACTTAAATTTTGCTTGTCCTCAAGAAAATAAAAAGAAATAAACCAAATGAGGGTTTTGAAAAATCTCCACCAAATCACACAATCAAAAAGAATTCATATCAAGACTTCCGAGATAATCACCAAGAGGTTATGAAAAACATTTAAGATCAAATGCCAAGAAAGAAAGAAAATCTCATGAAAAAGCATCCATGCCATAGTCAGACTTAGCAAAAATCGATTTCCCATATGCAAGAATGAATTGACGTCATGAAAATTTGAAAAACTAGTCCGATAGGGAAATTCCAGAATTTAACTCCACTATTATGAATAAACACTCTCAAAAACATCAATAGGACTTTACAAAGGATTGTAATGGGGTCTTGGGTAAAGGTTGATCAAAGAAAAGGTATATAGGAAATCAAAGTTCAAAAATTCGCTAAAGAAAAGATTGCAATATGCATTATCAAGAGATTGAAAAGATTTCTCAAAGTGCAAGTCTTGAAATAACATCCATCATGTGATCATCAAAAGAAATTCAACTTGCTTCAGGAACCATGATTGCGCAATTTCTTATCTTTTTTTTGTTTTGATTTTTTTCTGAATTTTTTTTCTTTTTTCTTCTTTTTGATTCGACTTTGTCAATTTTTTTTCTTTTTTTTTGTGCGCTTGACATTCTATAACATACTTGAAATAATTGAAAGTGCAAATATCTTCAATGCATAGATCTTCTTGAATGTGAAAAGATATGGTACAATTGCACTTATCATAGAAAAGATCTTGATAAAAACATAGAACAAAAATCTCTTAAGGAACTTTGAGAAATAGGATATGGATAATGAAAGAAAAGAATGGTAGCTATAAGGTGGGTAAATGTGGGTAAAGAAAGAAAAATTAGCTACCATGATTTAGGCTCAAAGGGGTTAAACAAGGGATAATGATAAAGGGTAGGCTTTTTTATTGGCTTGTTGGTTCAATCAAAGAATGCCTAAATCATCTCTTTCATTGAGCTTCTATGAGAAAAATTCGTTTTGAAAAGTTCTGAAAACTTGTTCTAGGACATATATGTTGACGTCAAAGATTTTGAAAAACAATGCATATGGTGTCGAAAAATGCTAGGCAAAGAATGCTAGAACTTGCATGAATTCATCATAACTAAGCATGAACACAAGATCAATCAAAAATCAAACTTTTTGCATTTAAAAGAAAAAGATTTCAAAAATACAAAGTAACTCTCTTGGTTATCCATCAACAAAAATCCTCTTGATCATAGAATGGTGGGTTTGAAAACAATTTGAAAAACAAAGAAAAATTTTATTTAGTTTTTTTCAAAATTTTTATTTTTGTCGATTTTTTGAAATTTTTTATTTAAAAAATGAAATTAGAAAAACAATTTGAAAACAATTTTGAAAACAATTTGAAACCAAAGCTGAAAACCGATTTTGAAAACAATTTTTTTTGAAAAAGTAATGGCTTTGTACTAAGTAATCTAGAATAAAAAATATGCATACTCAATATATTAAAGTCAAAAACATGCTTTTTATTGACACTAAACAAACAAAAACAAACAAATTGTAAAGAAATTTGTTCCCCCTCCTCAAACTTAAATCGGACAATGTCCTCATTGGCCTAGAAAGAAAAGAAACAAAGGGTAAAAGATAGGCACATAGGGGAAGCACTCTCCTCAAACTTAGATTGAAACATGTATCGCACATAACAAAAGATAATCCAAGTAAGAGAGAAAGTAAAAATCAACCATAAGAGAGAAAGAGAAATCGAAATTGCATTGCCACTAGGTGTTCATGACACCAAAATTAAACACATTTGACATGAAATTTATATTGCCATGAGGATGACTAGCATTTACTGCATCCTATAAAAGTAAAGACATAAAACAATAAAAACACAACACATAGAATGATGATGCATGAAACTACTCGGCAAGTTTGTTCTCTATGTTCTCTAGCTTCTTGCTAAGTTGCGCGATTGTCTTCTCTTGTTCATCCAATTTACTGCACATGACTCTCCCTAACTTATCAACAATGTCAACCAACTTATCCATTTGAGAGGTAATTTTCCGGTGGTCTTGTTGAGATTGGCGATGCCATCGACTTGAGCTTCCCATCCCATGAGAAAGTCGAAGATGTTGGAGGAATCGGACTCCACGGATGATGTAGACGATGGTGGCTTATGGTGGATCGGTTGTGTGCTAACACAAAAGCACTCCTCATCAACCTCTTCTTCATCACTAAAAGGATATGGATCAATGGGTTCATTAGTGCATTGTCCTTAATGCACAAGTCACTAGCCAAGTCATTCAAGCGCGCATATGAAGTACTGCAAAGTGTATTCCACATGACACTTGCATTAAAGCCACAGCTAGGAACTCGCCATCCTTCGGCATCAAAACCAAAAATCTTGCTGAAATCAATTAAGCTCATCTCATAATCTTTCCTTGCAAGCCTAAAATTGACATAGCCGGGATCATGAATGTCCTTGAGATCCACGTCCAAAAGTAGCAAGAAACTCATAAGTAAGCTCCTCGTATGACGGCTCCTTATTCTTGCAAAAATCGACTAGTCCGATGTTGGCAAGGTACTTGCCAATCGGCTCCTCAAGATTGTAAGATTCAACCACCTCAAAATCAATGTACCTCGTAGGAATTAGAGGTCTCCTAATCAGCTTGTAAAACCTAGCACGATTCTCTTCAGAAATCCATCCCGGATTGTACTCGGTAAACTTAGGCATAGGCATAAAGCACGGGGTATGGTCGGTGATGGTGAAGTTGGGTCAGCAAGGGTTGGTGTTGGCCATCCTAGGGTTGCTCTTGGGAAAAGTAATCTTGAACTAAGGCTAAAGAGGGTAGGAGACAAAAAGAAAAACCTAAAGGGTTCTAGGGATGTAAAATCGGCACTAGGTGTATGGATGTCTAGAGCTTGAATGTTTTTGGTGTGGAAAAATATGGGTGTATGGGTGTGTATTTATAGGCTCTAGAGGCAGTGAAATTGGTGGTGTTGGTGCCGACTTCTAGTCCTATGGGTACTAGGAATCCTCCTCGAACTAGTATTCAAAGTGGGTGTGTACTAAGAATCCTATTTCTCCAAGGATTAGAAAATCCCTAAAAAAAAATTAAAAACTAAATCCTAATCCTAAAAACTAAAGGAATACTAGCCTATATATATTTTTGGTGGGTGTAGGACTAACTAAAATAAAATCACAAAGGGGCTGGTCCAAAAATTCAAGTCGGTTGCGTGTTCTTGGCCTCCTTGCTCTCGGGTCGGTGCGCCTTTGGTGCAGATTGGCGCGCCCTTGGCGTCCCTTGGTGCGCCTGGGTGTGCCGATTGGTGTGTCCGGGTGCGCTCAGGTGCGCCTTGGTGCGTCGTCCGGGCTGGTGGGTGCGCGCTGACCTGCGCGTTGGCGCACCTTGGCGCATGCTGATGCGCGGGTTGGTGTGCCTTTCCTAGCCCGTGGGCGTGCTAATTGTCCTCCTTGTGCGCCACGGTGCACTAATCGGTATGTCCTAATCCCAAATTTTTTTTTGTTTTTCGATTTTTTTTGTGTGTTTTTTTTCTTTTTAATGAATTATGAAAAAGTGAAAAGTCCTAGGGTGCTAGAAAAATTAAGAAAATCCTAAAAACTAATCCTAAAAATTGTCTCCTCTAATTTAGCCTAGTTTGTTATGAGAGTGCCATCGGAATCTGAGGGTAAGTGCTAAATGTATATGAATGCATCAAAAACAAATAAAATCTAACAAAGCACTCAAGCAAATCATCAAACAAATTATGTAGAAAAGTAAAAGTTTGAGTTTAAGAAAAGCTTCTCTGATTAATTTGATGAAGAATTCGTCTTGACCCTTCCAATGTGGTTGATCTCTCCTCGAAAAATTCCTTCTTCTTGCAATCTGCATAGACTAAAAAACAAAACAAAAACAAAAATTAATAAAAATAAAGGACTCAAAACACTAAACTACCTTTAATTGTGGGTTGCCTCCCACACAGCGCTTCTTTACTGTTGTCTTAGCTGGACTGGATGGATGGGCGGTTATGGTGGATCATGAAGTTTTTCGGTGAATCGCCTCCCATGGAAATCGCCTTGATTGTAGACATGGTCATAATTGCTCTCATCCTTCGGAATGTATCCCATGCGATATAAATAATCGACGAACTCGGCAAGCCAAGGAGATTTCTTTGTGGAAATCGTATTGACCATGGCGAGGTAATCGTCCGGCAGTGCGTCATTAATCGGCTTCTCCTCTTCTTGCTTTTCGTCTTTCTCCAATTGCAATCTTGATAAATGATCAGCAACTAAGTTCTCCGTTCCTTTCTTGTCCTTGATCTCTAGGTCCATTTCTTGCAACATAAGAATCCATCAAAGAAGTAGTGGTTTCGCATCTTTCTTCTGGAGCAAATATTTCAATGCAGCATGGTCCGTGTGAACAATCACCTTGGAACCCAAAAGGTAACTCTTGAACTTGTCAATTGCGAATACAACAGCTACTAACTCCTTCTCCGTAGTTGCATAATTAACTTGAGCATCATCTAAAGTCTTGCTTGCATAATAAATGGCATGCATCTTCCTATCTCGGCGTTTTCCTAAGACTGCGCCTACAACATAGTCGCTTGCATCACATATAATCTCGAACGAAAGTGAATAATCAGGGGGTTGAATGATGGGTGCCGAAATCAGCTCCTTCTTGAGCTTGTCGAATGCTTCCATACAATGTTCATCAATGACAAAAGGCACATCTTTATTGAAGAGATTAGTAAGAGGTTTGGCTATCTTTGAGAAATCCTTAATGAATCTTCTGTAAAATCCGGCATGTCCAAGAAAATTGCGAATCGCCTTGACTAAATTCAGGGGAGGTAAGGTCTCTATCACATCTATCTTGGCTCTGTCTACTTCAATCCCACGTTCGGAAACTAAGTGTCTCAGAACAATTCCTTCTTGTACCATAAAATGTCATTTTTCCCAATTAAGCACCAAATTAGTCTCCTCACATCTTGTAAGTAACTTTGATAGGCTAGATAAACAATCCTCAAATATCTTCCCGCAGACGGAAAAGTCATCCATAAAAACCTCCATATTCTTCTCTATGTAGTCACAGAAAATTGCCATCATGCTTCTCTGAAAAGTGGCTAGTGCGTTGCACAGCCCGAAAGGCATCCGTCGATAAGCAAAAGTTCCATACGGACAAGTGAACGTCATCTTCTCTTGATCATTCGGGTGAATAGGTATCTGAAAGAATCCCGAATATCCGTCCAAATAGCAATAATAAGAATGCTTAGCCAGTCACTCAAGCATTTGATCAATAAACGACAATGGAAAGTGATCCTTGCACGTAGCACTGTTCAGCTTCCTATAATCAATACACATTCTCCATCCTGTAACAGTCCTCGTAGGAATCAACTCGTCATCTTTGTTCTTGACCACTGTCATTCCTCCTTTCTTCGATACCACGTGAACTGGGGCTACCCATTCACTGTCAGAAATCGGATAAATAATCCCTGCATCAAGAAGCTTAAGAATCTCCTTTTTCACAACTTCCTTCATATTCTCATTAAGCCTTCTTTGACTTTCATTGCTCGGTTTGCTACCTTCCTCAAGCAAATTCCGATGCATGCAGAATGTAGGACTAATTCCCTTTAAGTCCTCAACAGAATATCCAATAGCTTTTCTATGCTTTCTAAGCACATCAAGTAGCATCTCCTCCTCTACTTTACTCAACTCAGCATTGATAATAACAGGATACGTAGAGTCGGGACCTAAGAATGCATACCGTAGCATAGATGGTAACGGTTTCAGCTCTACCTTTGGCGCGCTCCGAACATCATCTTTCATCTCTTCTCCATTCAACTCAAAGCTCTAGTCGTCGGTTGCTTCCGATGGTGGCGTGGATTGCAAAATTTATGCACTTTGGGCAATCTCCAAATCGTCATCTTCAGTAGTGCCACTCGTCACCAAGCAATTCAAGAGTGGATCATCACTACTCACTACTTTGCTCACTTGCTTCACGGCGTCATCAATAAAGTCAACTCGGAAACAACTGTCTTCTTCAAGTGGTCCTTTGGTAGCACGGAAGACATTGAACTCGATTTTCTCATTCCCAATCCTTAAAGTAAGCTTTCCATCACGAACATCAATTTGAGCTCCAACAGTAGCTAAGAACGGCCTCCCAAGAATAATTGGCATTTGAAAATCAATTTCTGTGTCGAGCACCATAAAATCGACTAGTACAAAGAACTTCCCAACCTTGATTGGAATATCCTCCAATATCCCCACTGGATATTTGACAGATCGATCCGCAAGCTGAAGAGAGATGGTAGTCCGCTTCATATCTCCAATGTCGAGCTTCTCAGCAATTCGCTTTGAAATAAGACTAACACTGGCTCCCAAATCACATAGAGCTTGCTCAATGCACATAGAACCAATATTGCAAGGAATAGAGAAACTTCCAGGGTCCTTCAGTTTCGGCGGCAGCTTGTTCTGCAGGATTGCACTGCACTCCTCCGTCAAAGCCACTGTCTCGTAATCTTATTGCTTCCTTTTCCTCGAAAGAATTTCCTTGAGAAATTTAGCATAAGCAGGCATTTGAGAAATTACTTCAGTAAATGGAACATTAATATGCAATTTCTTTCAATGTTCAAGAAATCTCCCGAATTGTTCGTCCTTTTTGCCCTGCTAAAGTCGTTGAGGGAATGGAACCGGTGGTTCACAAGCTTTGACTTCAGGCCATATCTCCTTTGGTTGCTCTCTTTTCTGCTTCGCTAGCTTCCACTGGGGAATCCACTTCTCTTGCTCTTGCTTCTTTTCCTCTGCTCCCTTTTCAGGTAACTGCTTCTCCGCTTTCGGTTGCTCTTCTTCTTCTTCTTGCTTAATGATGGTGTCGGCTTCATCTTCTTTAGGTGGATAGGGATCTTCTAACTGCTTTCCGCTTCTAAGTGCTACAGTCTTGACTTGCTCTCTCGGATTAACTGTGGGCTGTCCCAGTAGGTTTCCTTGTGTCCTCATGATCGCGTCTGCTTGCTGGTGCTAGTTGCGTCTCAAGCGTCTTCGAGTGAGTCTCCATATTCGCCATCCGATTGTTGAATCCTTGCATCATCTCCGTTTGCATACGTTGAGTCTCCATTATGGCTTTCATCATAGATGTAAGATCTGTGTCTTGATTCTTCAGAATTTGCACGCTTGAACTCTTCTGCCCATAATCGTTCCTTTGAAAACCGCCTTGCTGGTTGGGGTTGGTCTCCTTCCATGAGAAATTAGGATGATTCCTCCATTCCGGATTGTATGTGTTGGTGTAGGGTCCTCGTTGTTGTTGGCGTTGATGAATGTAGTTCATCTGCTCAATCATCAACTCGTCTCCGGTCGGACAATTCATTGAATTATGTCCAGCACCTGCACATTTATCACAAATTAAACTCGGCATAACAGCAGCAACACATGATTTTACCTGCTGACTCAAAGAATCTAGCTTCGAATTAAGCATTGTCACTATCTCCACTTCCAGAATTCCAGCTACTCACTTGTTGTTGGATCGTGAAGAGCTCTGGTAACTATTACTCGCCATCGTCTCCAATTTCTGACACGCCACATCTGGTGCTTGCGTCATGAATGCCCCTCCTGAAGCTGCGTCCAAACTCATGCGCAAAGGCTCATTTAAACCATTAAAGAAAGATTGAACTACAAGCCATTCGGGTAATTCATGTTGTGGGAATCCTTGAATAAGATCCTTGCAACGTTCCCATGCTTCACAGAAACTTTCACAATCGAATTGAGTGAATGATGTAATCTTGCTCCGGATACGTGTTGCTTTATCAGGTGGATAGTATTTGGCAAGAAAAGCCTCTGAAAGCTCCTCCCACGTCTTGTATCTTCCAGCTGCTCCTGATTTCAACCACTTCTTAGCCTTGCCTTGCAAAGAAAAGGGGAATAAACGAAGTCGAATTGCATCATCAGTCGCCCCATTGATTTTGATCAAATCACAAATCTTCGTAAACGTCTGTAGATGTTGATTCGGGTCCTCACTATCCAAGCCTCCAAATTGTTCCTGTTGCACCATGTGAATGAGTGCTGTCTTCAGTTTGAAATTGTTGGCATTAATCGCTGGCCTTGCAATGCTCGACTGCACAATATCCAAACTCGGTGTTGCGTAGTCACACAATGTCTTATTTCCTACTTCTGCGATGATGACTGTCTTGAAATTATCTGCTACAACTTCTACTTCCTCTTCTTTTTCAACGTCTTGAAGAAGCTCCACAGGCTCTACGACTTGCTTCTGCTTTCGCTTCTTCACGCATAGTTACTTGTGTAACGTTCACTCGATCTCCGGATTATCTCAGGAATTGGACTCGATGAAGCACCGCGTCTCGTCTTGGGCATCAACCAAAATTGACAACACTATATAAAAGAGAAAAACAAAAATCGATTAAATAAAATAAAAAGAAATAAAAAGAAACTAATGCGAAAAATAAAACCTAAAGTAATCTAGCTGCAATCTCAATAGTATTAAAACCGTTTGTTCCCCGGCAACGGCGCCAGAAAAGCTTGATGCATTTTATTTACGCGTGACTTTTTCAAATTTATAATTCTTGATCAATTCACAACACGACACACAAATAACTCACGAGTAAACGCAACGATTGTTAACTGCAAGTGCACAGTGTACTATGTAGTGTTATAGTCTATTCAAGGTCGATCCACAGAATAAAGGAAATAAGTACTACCTAATGTCACAACTTACGATTATCTAGGCAAATCAAATAAAAGATGGTGTAGGGTGATGTCGAAACTAACAAATAAAAAAGGAATAAAATTGCAGACTTAATCTAAAGTGAAGTTCTATCAATAGTTTTAAGCAATCTAGGAAATCGGGGTTCACACAATTACTATCTAGGTTTATTATGCATGGATGTCGATTTCAATGTTGATGTGTAATTGTGGGCAATTGTTTCTAATGTCTTAATCCTCAGCTCACGCATGTTGAATCAAATATTCAGCAAAGATTACTACCTAGCTCTCGCATAGCCTAGCATCAATACTAAACTCATTAAGCACAAAATAATCAATCAAACCCTAAGAAACTATCAGCTCTCGCATATTTTAGCATCAATCAATCTATGTTCTTCTAGGTATCATCATATAAATTATGCAGCTCTCGCATGTTGCAATCAATAAGAATCAATCCAAAGTAGATAATAAATTCGGCACACATAAATTGAACGATCAACACAATCAATTGAATAAACATCAATTCATATATAATAAAACCATAGAAGTAATTGGCTACATCCCTAATCCTAGATTAGAAAATTAGTTCATTATAATAAAATAGCAAATCATCAAAATCTCACAAGAATTCATCAAGTAAACAATTAAACAGAAAGAAAATCGAATAAGAGAGAGAGTAGTGAAGTCGGGTAGCCGATTTGTGTTGGTGATGATGGCGTCGACGTGTGCTCCTCTGGTGACGATTTCTGCTGCAATTGGACTGGTGATTCTGTGACTCTAAACCTTAAAATCTTTCTGGAAAAACTTTGAATTGTTGTGGGGAATAACCTTTGAGATTGGATAAGGAATTCGGCACCACCTAGAGGATCCAAAAGAGTAAAAACCCTAACCCTACTAGTGTGTATGACCTAATAACTAACCAATTCGGCAGAGCTTCGCCCTCTGACTTCTGCCTCCTGAATATGTCGACCTAGGGGGTCCTTTTATACTGTTTTTAGCTGCTGGAAGTCGGTGGGGCTCTCCTTCTTTCAATGGAAATTGAATTCTTGNATAAAATAGCAAATCATCAAAATCTCACAAGAATTCATCAAGTAAACAATTAAACAGAAAGAAAATCGAATAAGAGAGAGAGTAGTGAAGTCGGGTAGCCGATTTGTGTTGGTGATGATGGCGTCGACGTGTGCTCCTCTGGTGACGATTTCTGCTGCAATTGGACTGGTGATTCTGTGACTCTAAACCTTAAAATCTTGCTGGAAAAACTTTGAATTGTTGTGGGGAATAACCTTTGAGATTGGATAAGGAATTCAGCACCACCTAGAGGATCCAAAAGAGTAAAAACCCTAACCCTACTAGTGTGTATGACCTAATAACTAACCAATTCGGCAGAGCTTCGCCCTCTGACTTCTGCCTCCTGAATATGTCGACCTAGGGGGTCCTTTTATACTGTTTTTAGCTGCTGGAAGTCGGTGGGGCTCTCCTTCTTTCAATGGAAATTGAATTCTTGACTTGCACTTCAAGTTGGACTTTTGTCTGTTTTCTGACCCGAAATTTTCATGCCACTTAACTCCTAGAAGACTTCCAAACTGGGCATTGGGCTCCTCTATAAAGTTCTATATAATTCTCTCTGCTTTCTTTTCATAAAAAGAACTCTTCAATTGGACTTTTGTAGCTCAAGATATCGCCGAAACACTGGGTCTGGGTCGGCATAGAAAAATCTGCATCCTGGGCTGTATTAAAATAATTACTACTTCTTGTAGACTCATCCAAAAATTATGAAATTTAATTCATAGAAATATCTTGAAGTCTATTTCCGTCTCCAACTGGTCTCAGTTAATTTCGATGCCTAAAACTCCCGAAATCATCAAAATATTTGGCTGTGCGCAATGCAAAAAGTTTCCCGAATTGGGCCTGGTTTCCAAACTTGGCTAAAAAGCTTCCATTTTTAATAAAAACGATAAATTTCTGATAAAAACACTTAATCAGCAAAATTGAAGTACTAATTGATACAATGCATGAAAACACACGATAATATAAAGATTGTACACATAATCGACCATGAATACATAGTAAATGCCATTCAAAACCATCATAAAAACACTAACATTTAGATGTTATCAGATCTTCATTCTAAGCTTTCAATAGTCAAAGTTTGTTAGAACCTATGTCTTCATGGTTCACTTATTACAGTTTTTGATAAATGACAAACCAAGATCATAACCAAGATGAAGCAAAAAGAAATCAAGCAAACAAGTACTCAACCAAAGTGATCAAGAATTCAAGTGAAGATATGATCAAGAGTTGAAGTGCAAAGAAGAGCAAGAGAAGTTAGGACCTATTTGTACAAGGTA
>JAKUCV010007136.1:0-54358 GCA_028386065.3 Turnera subulata
CGGCCCTATGGATCCAACCGGGAGAAGAGGCACAGCTACCTGCTGAGATAACCACGTCCGTACTCTGGAAGGGTAGATAGTGACTGCACGCTAACTAAGAGTCTGAAAAACAACGTTGGCGATTATGTGAGTCGCCTACTCAGTGAGCAGTATAAATCTAATTATGTAGGTGTGCAGAACAAGTCCGAAAGGAAGGAAGAGCAACAAGACAAGTAAGCAACATACAACAACCAGTACTAACATGCCAAGACATACAAGTAAACAGTTCATTATTCTCCATCTGTTGTGTGTTAAGTTTTCTTATTATAATTTATTATTCAGGGCCCCCTACTGTGTGCGTCGAGCTCGGTCCCGTCTCATGAGACAACCAGGCATAAGCCCAAATAAAACCAGGCACGAAGCCCAAACATATCCATAGAGAGAGAGAGATAGAGAGAAAGAGGGAGGTAGAGAGGAGGAGGTAGAATGAGGGAGGTAGAACCGGTCATTACAGACCCATATGCAAATCCGCATAACACTTGCTATCCCGCAAGCAAACCCGAGGGGTATCACTTCCCGCTCGAACCAACCGGTCATCAGCACACAGTAGCCTATCTTCTACTATACATTATCTTTATTCATAAACTATGAGTTTATGTGTGCCAAGAATCGTGATTTAACAGGGTTGTGTGTATTCTCATCTCAGTCAAATATCCGGGTCTCCGACCCACAACACATCACACAATTACCCAAAATCTCACCACATGTTATCACCATAACAATCCAACAATTCATGCTCAAAAGCAAACAGTAAGACATAGGCACACAATACGGATTACAGCATGTTAGCAAACAGGCATGCAACTCAATCAGACCATTTCAACAAGCTCATGCATACAAACATAAAAAGACGTATAAAGTCACCTCAACGACGATTGTCCTGTGGGGCTTTTCCCAAAACCGATCCTCCAGCTCCCGAGGTGTTACCCGTGCCTGAATACCGGCACACACAACAAATTACAAGCAATTACAATAAATCGTGCATGCATGATAACTATAATGCTCAACTGAGTTAAACCCGTCCCTAGTTAGCCAATTATGAAACTCCCGGGTCCAAACCCGACATGATGTTCTCTCACCTAAACTCTGAGTATCGGGACCTAAGGTTCACCGGGCTTAAGCCCAACTAAGTCCAAAAGTAGCTCTCGAGCCTATGGCCCACTCATTAGGTTCTTTACGGGTTTCCGGCCCTAAGCCCAATCTAAGTCCAAATTCAATTCCCGGGCCTAAGGCCCACTTCCTTAAGTCCTTAATCACCAAATATGAAATTGGGCCCGAAGCTCGTTACTTAAATCCAAGGTCAATCCTAGCCCAAATGTTCCCGGCCTATAGTTCTACCCGTGTCGGTAAATTCCCGGTTATGTTCCACATAATTCCCGTACTCGATTTCTATTATGTACATTAACAATAATACATAACCCAATCCGAAATTAAAGGTACATGCCATGAATGAATACAAATTACACAACCAAGTAATACCGTCAAGTGCCGGAACAAAAACCCGAGCCTTCGCCGGAAAAATCCCGAGCTTCGCCAGAAAATTTCCGAGCCTTCGCCGGATTCCGGTGACCTTGCCGGAAATCCACAAAGCCGCCAGAAACGACCACCAAACTTCTGCCGCAACTAGAAACATTCACCAACGAAATCAAACCAAGAATAAGGACCACAGATTAACCAAACCAACTGACAAGGAAGAAGGAGAAGAGCAGATCCTTACCAGAAAACGAACTGCGAACAACACCAGTAGATCCGAGGCGACGAAACACCAATGCCCGGAATCCACCCCAACCCGTGCACCAAGACCTCCTGTAGCAGACCCTACACCAGCGAATACCCCACGCACCCGCTGCTACACAAACACGAGCAGCAACGCCACACCCAGCATCCAAACAACAATCGCCGGCCACCAGTTGACACGCAACCCGACGCCAGCAGCACAACAGAGCCACAATCCGTCAACACAAACGAACCCAAAAGAAAACGAGAAAAGAAAAGGGGGAGGGAGAAAGAGTACTTACCCGTGCTCGCGGACCTTTCCCCTCTCGACTGCAGCGGCGGCGGCGGCGTGCTCCAGTCGCGGCGAGGGACGAACCTGCGACGAACGGCGAGGAGAAGCAATCCGGGCTGTGTGGAGAAGTAAGGAAACGATCGGGGAGAGGTGGTTTCGTGGAAGAGAGGAAGAAAAAGAGAGGAAAAGAGAGATGGGAAGAGGGAGAGAGGAGGTGCCGTCGGGTGGAAGAGGAGAGGAGAGAAAAAGAAAAAGTAAAGAAGAGAAGAATAGAAGAAGAGAGGTGGCAAGGGTTTTTAGGGTGTGAGCCGGCCCAGTCCCAAAACGACGCCGTTTTGGGTTGAGGCGCGGTCAACCCGCCCTAGTCAACGGTTTCTCTTTTTTTTTTTTTCCATTAAGCAAAACGACGTAGTTTTACAAGCAACTACGTTAAAACTCCGTTTCATCCCGAAACAGGTCCCCGTTTCCGACGAAACTCAAACCCCTTACATTGCCGACCTGAAAACACTATTCCCAAGGAAAATAATTTATTTCCATAACCAAAATCCGGAAATTCCACAAGGGTAAAATTCGAATAAAATTCCGAAAATTTCGAAAATCAAATTATGAAAAATTCGGGGCGTTACACAAATTGACACTCAATTTCATGGATTAGCCACAGTAAATAAAATTAGGGTTCATGACGATTTGGGGATCGGGGCCTTAATGGGTAAATCGAAGCATACAAAGCACAAATTAACTCATTTCAACACAAAGAAACTGATATGAGACCCAAACAGACACTCAATTTCATGGATTAGCCACAGCAAATAAAATTTAGGGTTCATGACGATTTGGGGATCGGGGCCTAAATGGGTAAATCGAAGCACACAAAGCACAATACACAACCATTAAAAACATATAAAAAAACAAACAATCATTTCGAAGAAAACCTCTATTACAGATACCCCTAAAACTGCTCACAGTCTTTAATTGACACATCAATCAACACGAGCAACGGCAAGGAGAGGAGAGGAGAATTTGGGGGATCTTTTTGGAATCGGGTAATGTTGTTGACTGAATGAGTGTTGACGACGACCAAACCAAACTAAACCAAAGGTTGGGGATTTGTTTTTTGTTTTTTGTTTTTCCTTTTCTTTTCTTATTATTAAAGAAACGATGTCGGAGATTGTTTGTAGTCTTGCCGGATGCCGCCGGTGATGTGACCCATTGGGCCTGAAATTTTATTGTTAGCTCTGAAGTGGAACATTGGGCCTCAAAGTGTTGGTGAACGAATAAAATCGTTTTAGATTATTGAAATAGTTTCATTTACGATCCGTTGTTGATGGCAACATGCATGCATGAAGCATCCACCCTAGTGAGAAGAATTTCGAAACCCAGAAAATAGCAAAGAATAATCAAGCTAGCCTATGCCTCAGTATCTCCTAATACAGCATTAACTACATTACTTGCCATCATGTCCTGTCCTCCCATTTGTTAATCCTCCTCTCTTTTCTTCCCATCATGAAACGCTAATCATGCATGGGAACTGGCAAAGCATCCACTACTTCTCCTACATCTTATTTTCCTTTTGTCATCATGGTAGGCAGTAAACAGTTCGATGCACTAAGCGTGGAAAACATGAGCGCAGGCTGGCCCCTTTAGATAAAAAAATGTGCATCAGTCTTTCCTTCATTGCACACCAAAAGATATAAAAGTTTCAACGATACCGGTTATTCTCTTTTGTATTATTTCTCAACCATATTGTAAGGGCATTAAATCACCAATACAAGAAGTAACTAGTTGAAACCACCATTTGGAAGATCAACCTCTCTCAGGACTTTTGCAGCATCCTCAGGAAATACAGGATTTATGTAACAACCAGTACCCATTTCAAAACCTCCCACCCCACTTAATTGAGGTACTATCTGCAAAAACCAATGACTATATTGTAATTGCCATCCGGTAGCCTGAAAAGGAGAAGTGTGAATCATAAAGTTGAATGGTGGGTTATTCAATTGCAGAGACATCTTCCTAAGCATGAGCCTCAGCAATCCCCCAAGATCCGCTGCCTGCAGCGCACAGCAATCAATATATTCATAACAAGGAATACTGCTGTTTGCAAATGATAATAACGATAATCATAGTGATAATAAAGCAAGAGTTATACATGTCGCCATCGTCTGGTTTCAGTACATGTTATCCTATTCATACTCCAGAGGGAAAAATCATACTAGATAATTCTGTTGAAATCCTGTTTTCATATGTCACAGCCGCACTAAGAGGCCCTCTCCAGCATCAAAAAGACATCCTTTTTCACAATTAAAATGATTACACTCTTTGTCAACAAGCTAATTCACCCCAATTCTCATCAGGTATATCTTCTGAGAAAGAAAACAAAAAGGTCCAAGGTGCAACCCTCAAAATGTTTTCTCCATCCCATATTGACATTTATGGTTGTCATATTTTAACCCAGAAACATAAGATTCAAAGCTTACAGGTTTGGAGATATTTGGCAAAAGTGACATACGACAATAACTGCTACCTGATCTCAAATTATTCATGGTGATAAATTGATAATCTTCCCCGGATCATGGTTTTCCAAGTGTTAAGGGGCTATCCCACGCTCAACAAAATAAAGAAAATTGCATGGGTCAATGTGGTCGGACACCACACAAAATATATTAAGACTATACTCATTGCCAAATTATTTGCCAGAGTCACAGAGTAAGCCATTTAGTCAAATGAACTAGTTGCTTAGTCCTTCCAACTAATATTATGGCATCACAAAAAATCCTCAACTTGAAGTTAAACACAGAAGAAGTCCTCGCCTTTGATTTCGTATTATTCTAGCTTATGAAGCATTATGTGGTTGGCACATGATAAAATTTTCCTGTAACTAGTCTAAACCAAGCAAACCTTGCTTGGCAAACCCAGATAAAGGAGTGAAATAATAAAAACATAGTATGGTGTCTACCAAACATCCTTTCTATTTAAGAGAACTAGCTAGGAGCAAATTTATTTGAAAGATTGAACGTGCAAGAAGAATCAAGAACTGACGATTACCTTCTCACCATCTAACTCGTGGAAATGAGAAGAATGATCCCGTGGAATTATCCATATCTCAAAAGGAAATGTGGCAGCAAAAGGAACAATGGATATAAAATGAGAAGTTTCATTTATTAGGAGCTCCCCTCCTTGGATTTCACAGAGACTACATTTCCCGGTATTATCAAAATGCTCCTTCATGCCATCGAGCCTGGCCGAAACAGAAGAAGGAATGATTGGCAGAGCCATGATCTGGCTGTGGGAGTGGCTCATCGATGCCCCGGCAGAAGCCCCATGGTTCTTGAACACCTTACATGATTGACAAAAGACCATTTTCAGATTTGAATACAGGTTCGGTCAATAAAATGTGAGAGTCTGCGAGGACAGCAATAGATAAACAATGCAGCAATTATTTGTGTCTCTCTACACATTCATACAATTATATAAGAGAGAGAAAGGCTTGATACATTACATAAAACAAACTTGCAACAAATGCTAGAAATTCAAAGATTTAGAGTTGTGCATCATTCAAATTATACATACAGGCACAAATGTACAGCAACAAACTCAATTCATTTTCTTTTTAGAAAAAAAAAATTAAACCCATCATTTATGAGGCAAACAGAACCAACTGAAAGGAAAAAAAAAACTACAATCAACAAAAGAAAGCTATCGAAAGAAAGAGGAAAAAAATAGAGTAAAGTAGAAGAAGAAGACACCTGAACGTATTTGATAGATTCGATACTCATAATCTGTTCAATCCTCTTCTTGTAAGCAAGCAAAACCTCACCAATCTGACTCCCCTCCATATCACACAACTGCACCGAATGCACCGGACCCTCGATCACCACATCGTGAAACCCGAACCCGGTCATGACCCGGGCGGGAAAACCCATCCCGCCGCCTCCGCCGGGATTGTCACTTCGCTCGAGGTTCCTGCTGACTGCAGGGTAGAGGTTCTCGATGACCCGAATCTTCCAATCGGGGCCGTCTCCGGGGACCCGGAAGATCTCGGGCGCGCACTCGTGCTCGCGGCCGATGCAGAAAGGGCAGGAAGCGGTGTTGTTGTTGTTGTTGGGGTTTTGCGGGGTCTTGGATTTGAAGTCGGTGGGGCGCTTGGCCCGGGCAGGGGAGAATATGACCCACCGGTTGGTGACCGGGTCTCGCCGGAGTTCGGGGCTCCGGGTAGTCATTTTCACTTGCTCAATATTTTTTTTTTTTTCTTCTTCTTTTTCTTTTCTATTTTGGTAATACCCTTTTTTGCGTTTCGTCGTCGTCGTCTCTCTCTCTCTGGGTGACGTCGACTGCCGGGGGATTTGCTTTGTAACGAACTCGTTGCATGGTTAGATTGTGGGCTTTGGATGGGCTTCCTCAAAAGCTACGGGCTTTAGGTTTACCGGGCTAGGTGGCTACATTGGGCTTTGCGTACAGAACTGAACTGGACCCTGTTAATCTTTTCTCTTTAATTTTGTTTTCTTTTGGTTGGAAGGAAGGGTGGCGCAAGGCTTTATGATGAGGCTGGCTGGAATAAGAGGTGGAAGATAAAATGTTCAAATAACTCTGCCACTGAGAGATGGAGGATGCAAAATATATAGTAGCTTTCCTCAGCCTGATTGATTCAGGAAGATAATGTTCAATTAACTCCCATGCTCATTCGCCTTGTTGATCATTCACAAAGGATGACACTAGGAGCTGAAGCCACTCTTCCGGTGGCAAACTAGAAGTCACATAAACCAATGGAGGAGTCCCCAACAACCCTGCATCCCACAAGACTTTGGTAATCCCCAAGATCCATAATACCCACTTCAAGACTATATCCCACACATTAGTAATCCCCCTCTAAATATGATTCATGCGAGCCTTTTTTTTTTATACTATAAGGTAGTATCTCTCTTACCCCTGCTTGATATTAACTTTATGTGCGAAATAAATTCAATTTCTAAGGATATTTTTTTTTTACACACATATTAGTAGCAATCAAATTCAAAATAAATTTCTTAAGACAAAGTTACAAATGGTGTGTAAATGACAAAAAAAATATCTTTAAAAATTGAATTCGTTTCATATATGGAATTGATACTAAACAAGTTGTTAGGAATAGAATCCTTGAGAACCCTACTTTTTTCAAATTTGAAAACCTAAATCTCATCTGTTCCCAAACCTTCCATTTACTTGTTGCCTCGACCAAAAACAAATCCGTTGTTGTAAACAATAGATCCTATGCAACCTTAATGTTATCTCTACCTTTTAGTTCCTAAATTTACTCCAACCAAATTTCACCGATTTGAAAATCTCTTAGGGTCTAACTTTTGTGCACTGATCCCTCCACTCTTTGTCCAATAAAGTTTAATTTTTCATCTTCCTCTTGGGTTTGTTATTTTTCACATCAAGTCTGCAACTATTGTGGAATTGATTGTGACCCTGAGGAAATTGTTTATGGGGAAGAATAGATGGAGGCTAAGAAGACGGTGGTGTTCATGATAATAACACCCTACCTTGCTGCAAAAAAAGGTGAAAATTGTTGCAGATCTGGGCGATCTAGTAGAAGGAGCATTAGTTATTGAAGAAAAACAATAATAAAAGACACAAAATTTTTCACCTGTTCCGTTCTTCCACAATTCACACAAATTCCTAATTATTCTCCGATAAACAATTGAAGAAAAAAATAAAAGTCATATTGACTTCTCACCTCTCAGTATTCTTCCCCAATTAACAAATTCCTAATTTTACGTTTCTCAATCTCCTCTCCTCTACTCATGGTTATCAATCGGACGTGGGGTATGTATGGGTGCATACCCAACAAGGGGCAGCACCGAAGTATCACATATTTTTAATACACATCATCACAAATGCCACACTGCTCGATGCTCAATTTTCCTCAATTTCGTCAACTGGTTCAAACTGACAATGATAGTATATCCGTCCCCCAATTTTCCTCAATTTCATCAATCGGTTCAAATTGATTGAAATTGATAGAATTGCAGTTTAATTGACTGAATTTGAAATTAAAGCCAAATTAACTAATTTTCAAAACTGAAGGAAGAAATTTAGAATTATGTCCAAACCTAAATTATATTTGAAGATCAAAACCCCAATTTATAAGAAACCCTGCCCACTAATTTACTTGCAAGCATTGGGTCAACGTCAACAATCAGAGTAGAAAAAAATGAATGATTGGTTGAGGTGGCAAATCAATAAGTGGAAGAAGAACAAAACAAAAAAACGTCGTCCACATAAGAAGAAACTTGAGAGAACCAAAATTAAGACACACAAAATCAATGCAGGTTGGTCTAATTTGTAAACAATTTGGTTCCGCTTAAGCAAGGTTTTAGATTCGAGCCCTCGTATACATAAAAAATCCTCATTGGAAGATTCACACACCGTATTAGGTATGTGATCCGAGTCGAATCGGGATTAGTGAGGACAAAACTCCGGATACAAAATGGGAAATACAAAAAAAAGAAAAGAAAAGAAAAAAACACAGACAAAAACTAAAACAAAACAAGCCTTTACTATTTTTCTTCTGATTTTTTTGTCTTTCTTTTTTCATACTTTCGAAGAGAGTGAGACTCAAATCCAAGACCTCACCCCTCTTGTGTCAAAATGCGCTGCAACCCCATTAGTTTTGTCTTCTTTTTTTTTTAAATACCAAACACCCTCCTCTATCATTTTCTACCCATTACCTATTACTATTTATGTGCACTAAATAGTGACGGAGAGTGAAAACTGTCAAGTGTAATGTGTTACCTAATTTGTCTGGCTTTAAAACCCCCAAGTATTGGTTTTCTTTTGGCGGCTACCTCCACTCCACGCCTGCTTACCTTAACAGCTCTCTCCCCATCTTAAATTGATATTAGGGTTTCTTTCTTTTCTCTTCCAGTCACTCTCTACCTTAATCCTCCTGCTCGCGTCAAACTCAAACATGGCAGCAGCTGTCTCTTCTTCCTCCGATAGTATCCTTACTTCCACCGCTTCGCCTCTTCTGGGTATTCTTTCGTCTTCTTTTCTTTTGGTGTTATTTCATTCTGGTTTTGGTTGTACAATGGTTGTGTAGGGGTTTTGGGATCTTTCTCTAGCTGGGTCTTTGTGTGTGTTGAGGTTTGTGTTGTGAAATACTTACCCTTCGTGCATTAGGTGTTTTGAGGATGTGGGTTCTGTAGGGGTTTATGGATGGTTTAGTGTTATCTAACTACACTCTTGAATATGTTTTGCTTTACTTCCAAATTTGATCCCTTAACATCTTCAATGACTTTTTCTGTTTTTTTTTTTTTAAATCGGTTTTACCTGAAACTGCAGCTTATGTGATTGGTTTTTAGTATTTTTCATGTGAATTGTTTTTCTCTTGGTTCCTTTTGTTATTTGTCATATGAATTGTATTTCTTCTGGCTCCTTCTCTTGACGGTTGATGTTTCCCTTTGGTTAGTACTAGTAGGGACTAGAGTTCAACTACCCGTGTGAGGATTCGAATGATTTCTCCGTAGTTGATTGTTGTAGGATGTTTTTGTTTTAAAAGATATCTCTGTCTCTGCTATTCAATATCCCTGTCTCTTCTATTCAATCTATAATTCCAATTTCGGGGTTTGGGTGCTCAGACTTTGCCACTTAGCAGCGTAAAATATATATACATCATAGCTTCTCTCTGATTTTCTAATCAATAAAGGATGGGTCCATCAGGGGATATCTGCCTTTTGCGAAGTTATTCATTGAGCATAGACATGCTCTTGAAGGATAGAAAAGACTTTGGACCATTTTCTGCATAAAATTGTGTATGCTATCTTGTCTATCCTGTGGGTTGCATGATATATCTGTTTTACTATTTTATTCAGCTTTCGCAGTTGGATTTGCAGTTCTTTACGTGTCGTGTGCACCAGTTTGTAATTTGTATATTTGTTGTGGCTTGAGCCTAGCTTTTCGTCTTCCATTTGTTGTACCCTTAACCGTTGCAATTACAGAAGCTGCAGATCTGTTGGAGAAGCTATCCTTAGATTCACAGACTAAGGCTGCTGCGATTCTTGAACCTGCTAAGAAGGTAACTGGACTTGCATTTCTGACTGGATTATCAGTTTGCCTTACTCAATGAATTTTTTTAATCATTAATAAATTAATTTTGATTGCTTTCTCACATTTGATTTTCCTATTCGATATGGGCGCAATCATACACTGTTTTCCCAAGGGTTTCCATATGGTGCATATTATACTATATAGCCAGCACTCTGAAATTTTTGGTAAAGAAAATAGGGGGGATTGAGTTCTTTAAACAGGTTGGTTTTTGTTAGGGAGTACATTTTCTAGATTGGTAGCATTGGAACAAAACGTTGACGCTTAAGTGAATATATGCGTTTCTTGTTGGGCTATAATGTTGTATGCAGTTGTTCTTACTTGCCTGTATATATTATATCTATAGTTAGAATGTGTTTTTCTTGGTGCTTTGAGGATGAAAGGATCATGGCTTTCTTCTGTATTACTCATGTACTCCATCAACTCGTGCTCCTTAGCAAGTCAGCTGAAGACAAAGCAGCTGCTTGACGTCTCTATTGGTGGAGTCGATTTATTTCTTTTATAATGTTGCTGATACTTGCAGCAATTAGGATTTTAAGGTTACGGTTTTTGAAATTGTTTAGATGGACGAAGGGTAAGAGCATGTGTATCATCATCATAACACCTGCTGCATAGAGGGATAGATGCCATTTATTTGAGGATTATAGAGTTTTCTCCAGAGTCTTTCATATCATTTATTGTTATGTGCGTTATAACCTTCATTTGAAAAATATTCTTTCGCTTGAAATTTGCTTCATTTGGGTATTGTTTTTTCCCACTGGATGCAATGTAAGATATTATGGGGCAACCTTTTATTGATGTTGTTCTTCACTAGCTTCAATGTTTATTGGCAGGGCATGCCTGTTGATAATGGATCTGTTATGTATCACCAGGGCTATGGTTATATACCTTATGGGACATATCCCTCGCCAAATTCCGCTGTCCCTAGCCTGGGGCATGATGGCCAGATATATGGACTGCAGAATTACCACTATCCTGGTCCTTTATATCAGCCTCCTAGTTCAGCTGGCATGGTTTACTCCCCTAATCAAACCATCCCCTCCCAAGGGACGGGTTCATCAAATAAGGCTGAAAATGTTCCTTTATCTGTTGGCACGGCTATAGGATCTGATAATGTTATGAATGCTGGAAGTGTGAATAGAAGTGATAGAGCAAGGCCATTCAGACCAAGTAATCAGAAATCATCGTCAAATTTAAGTTTTTCACATAAATCCCCTGCAGGATATAATTCATCAGGTTATTATAACCCCGGATACGGATATGATGCGTATCCATCGCCAATGACATGGTTTGATGCCTCCATTTTCTCTAATGGGCCATCCAAGTATGCAACCGGTTCCAGGTTGTCGTCACCCCTGGTATGCAAGAACTTCAAAAGAATCTGTTATTCGTTACGATACTTCAGATGATATAAAGAGGCTTCTGCCAGATGGAAATATAATTTTCTTGCTTTTTGCCTGTATTATTTGCAAATCTAATCCAATTAGGAAGAACATGTTAACATTATGCCTGTTGAACACGGTAATGGGCAAAATAAACCCTTTTCAATGTCATCATCATTTTTGGGAGGTAGGAAGGTTTAAGTGATTAAAAATTTGATTGTGCCAAATCGGTAATGCTCTTTATGTTGCTTAACTGTATCAAACTTTGGAATGTTTGTAATTCTTGTGATATCCAATTTAGCTTCTTGTGATAGTTTTACTTGAGGCTGTTTTATTTATTTGATCTCAGGATACTTACCCTGCACAAACAACTTCTGGCTTCATGAACTTGATGTACCCAAACCACAGAATGTATGGTCAATATGGAAACAGGGCCAGTGCTGCTTTTGGATCCTTTGGCTCTAACTCCTGGACGAATGGACGTGGTTGGGAGGTTGTTGATAATAAGTACAAATCACGGGGCCGTGGTTATGGCAATGAGAATGTTGATGGTTTAAGTGAGCTGAATAGAGGACCAAGGGCCAAGGGTTTTAAGAACCAAAAGGAGCTTGGAGCTGTCACTCAAGCAGTTGGACAGAACATTATACCAACTGAGGTTAATGTAGAAGATGATTTGGCTCAAATTCCCGACAAGGAACAGTACAACAAGGAGGAATTTCCAGAAGATTACCCTGATGCTAAATTTTTTGTTATCAAATCATACAGCGAGGATGATGTCCATAAAAGCATCAAATATAACATTTGGTCAAGCACACCCAGCGGTAATAAGAAACTGGATGCAGCTTATAACCAGGCCAAGGAAAATGGCTGTCCTGTATTTTTGTTCTTCTCGGTAAGTATCACGTTGCCTATTGCGTTGTGTTTCTCAGCTTGTGTAACTTCTTGTTTCTTATAATGCTCTTGATGCTGTGTTGTTCTAGGTCAATGCTAGTGGACAATTTGCAGGCTTGGCGGAGATGGTTGGGCCGGTAGATTTTAATAGGTCTGTGCATTATTGGCAACAGGACAAGTGGATTGGTTGCTTCCCGGTGAAGTGGCATATTATTAAGGATATACCAAATAGTTCTCTGAGGCACATAACACTTGAGAATAATGAGAACAAGCCCGTCACTAATAGTCGTGATACTCAGGAGGTTGCCAAGCTCTTCTCTCTTTTCTACTCTCAGTGACGATTGATCATCATTTCTGATATTTTTCTTTTTGATGGCACTACCAATTTTCGTATTTTATACATTCATTGGACGTTGCAGGTTGCCCTTGAGAAGGGTCTTCAAGTTATTAAAATTTTTAAGGGTCACAAGGCTAAGACGTCCATCCTGGATGATTTTGGGTTTTATGCAGCTCGAGAAAGAATAATGCAAGAGAAAAAGGCCAAGCAGAATATTCAAAAACAGGCAAGATGAGCTACCTTCTTAAACTCTTATTTTTCTGAATAATAAAAAAAAAATCCTCAGGATACTGAACAATGCTATTTCACATAAGGGAATACTTGAGAAATGTCCTCTCTAGATGTCTTTCAGGAGCTGATTGAGCTTGCAAAACTCTAATGTGAATGCAGGTTTCAGACAGCAAGCCTGGTGATGATTTGACTGACCATAAAGATGCTGGTGCGGCTATTGGAAAGAATAGTCTGCAAAACCACCCGGAAGCAGCTTTGATCAACGGAGAAGTGAAGCTACTAGAAGAGAATGGATCAGGTGCAGGAGTCCAAAGAAACTCTTCCAATGATTCGAAGTCAATTCTATCATCTGAAAATGGAGCTGTTTCCAATGTTGTTGCCAGTGCCTGCTAATTTTTTGGCCATCACCATCCCATGTTAGAGTAGAAGTTTAGGGTAGAGTAATAGTTAACTTCATGACTGGTATGGAATTTGCGAAATAACGTCAGAGTATAAAGACCTACCATAGTTACTGGCACAGTTTTTGATTATTTCTTCTGGTTTAGGGGAAGGACAGGTAGCTACATCAGTCAGAGCCATCAATGATGATATATTAGGTTTTGGAAGCATGTTGGTTCGAACTTCAAAATTGAACGATTATCTGGCTGGAAGGTTGGATGTGTTCCAATGTTGAGCTACTTATAAGCTTTATGTGTGGTTCAGTCCAGCCAGACGTCCGGTGGTGAACAATTTGACTGACTAATTTGCAATCATTTAAGCATTTTGTGGTAGCTGTGAAGTTACGAAGTTTACCAGCACAATCCAAAGGCTGAGGCAGGATACAACTAACATCATACGATATGAATAATTAAAACAGGAAAAATACAAATATAGAATTCTTAATTGTGCCTGATCCAGATGGTTGGGTAACTTGTTTGATAGAGATTGATTGTGACAAGGTGGATCATTATGTCCTCATGCTTTTCTACTAACAATATCTTTTGGCAAACTTGGCAAATGAAATAATTGGGGTTAATGGTATAAATGGTACCCCGAGTTGTTTAAATTCGTCAATTGTATACCCCGACTTTTTTTTTCGTCAATTATGTGCCCGTACTTTGTGAGTTTGCGTCAATTGTATACCTCGGGCAGCCCTTTGATGACGTGGCGCGCTGCCCATTAATGGTGGATAGCAATTTAGTCCCTGAGTTTTTAAATTAATCATATAAGTCTTTTATTAGTATATAATTTAGTCCATATATTTTTTATTATTTAGAGTTAATCCTTGCTATTATATGTAATTATTATTTACACAATATTTGATTCCTAAATTATTTTTAGTGTATAATAATATTTTTATTAAAGTAATAAGCATATAATTATTTTTTTACAATAAGTTTTGTAATGCACAACAAGTTATATTTATAAATTAATGTGTATATATTACCTAGTCATAAGAATCATTCAATTAAATTAACTAATTGTAGTAATTTATCAAATAAATTTAATTGAATGATTCAATACATAAAAGACATGTTTTACTTTATTAATTTTAACAATATAAGAATTTAAATTCAGAAAATAATATAAAAGGAGACCCACTTACCATGTATCATAATAATATGACTTTTTAAGAATGAATTCATGGCCAACAATTAGGAGCACTTACAAAGTTAAGAAATATTTTAAGCGAAACAAAAATAATAAATGTCAACTATTAAATTGTATATGAAAATTATTAAATTTGATGTAACTAACTATATATAATAAATTATTATTATTATTATTATTTTTACAGGAGACCATTTTATAAGAGTATTGAATTTTTTAATTTCTTTTGTGATTAATTATAATTTAGTAATATAATCAATTTAATTATATGTAAAAAATACAATATTAAATATTTCACAAGTAATAATTATATATAACACTAAAAATTTACATTATAGTATTATCGTTCTAAAAAAGGATTTGAATGAGTATAAATAAAGTTTTAGGACTTAATTGTATAAATTCTAATGGACCTACATGATTAAATTCGAAATCTAAGGAGCAAACTAACACAAATTATTTGCGGGCAGCATGCCACATCATCAAAATGCTGCCCGGGGTACACAATTGACCAAATTTTAAAAGTACAGGTATATAATTGACGGGAAAAAAAGTCGGGGTATACAATTGACGAATTTAAACAACTCGGGGTACCATTTATACCATTAAACCAAATAATTGAAGAGATCCAATGGAATCCTCCCTAAACATCATACAATGATATTAACAAGATGGTCCATGGGCTGTTATGGGGGATTTCAATGAACTGTTGGATACTTCTGAGAAGCAAGGCGGAGCTCCGATTAATCTACAACGGTGTGTTAAATTCAGAAATTGGATTAATAAGTGTGGTCTTGTGGATATTGGTTTCACTGGTCCTAAATTCACATGGCAGGGTAAAGAATCCGATCTTGGTAGAGTATATGAAAGGCTGGATCACGTGTCTAGTAAACCCTGCTTGGGTGCAGCTCTTTCCTGAGGCATCAGTGAGGCATTTACCCCGTATTAAGTAGGATCACCATCCGATTTCTCTATTTCCTCAAGTGCAGCCCGGGTTTTGGAGTTCGTCGTCCGTTTAGATTTGAATACGCATGGACGTCGCATGCGGACTTTGGATGGGTAGTGAAGGATTGTTGGAGGGTTAAGAAACCACTAATAAACCTCAAGTGGTCGCCGGCTCCCTGAAGGTCAGAACCTACCTAATCGGTACAAGCTAGTCATCTGGGGGTACACCGTCATTCCTCTAGGCTAAACCATGTTAAACCGCATAAAATCCCGAGGAGTACCCAACCCTCCCGTTCCGTCGGCACTACGTGGCAACAACCCCATAGTAGTATTCTTTTATTTGTTCTTAGTTTGAAAACGTTATTCCTCTAATTATGATTTCAGAAGATTATGTAGATTATGTGCCCTCACATTAAGCTATCGAGGTTGTGTCCCTTATCAGTCGATAATCTTCACATCCGGGCCTTAGGCCCAATATCATAAACATGTGACATCATCATATCAACTTATATTTCAAACATGGTATAAACACCAATAACCGACATATCAACAACAAGCACACAACGATAAACAAATCATAATTATAGTATAGAGCCCAAACAAGGTAGCAACACAACGACACACATGCATACAATATTCAACGCCAAACAAGAATTTTCACGTCAATTACCATGACAATTAATTCCGAGTGTAGTAGGCAGTAAAGCATACAAAGGTTTATATGTCCTCACCTGGGCTATAATAATTGCCTCGGAAGCCGAAGCCTTGTTCCGCCTCGACATTCCTATATCCATAACATCCTAAGAACATACACATCATATAAGATATTTATTCATGATAAATAAATAAATACATGCTAATGATATGATGTAGAGTTTAACTGGTACCACTAGGCCCGTTACTAAGGGTCCGTTTGGTTGTCTGGATTATTAGTCCAAGTTCGGGTGGACTTGGCCTGGACTGGATTAAGTCTAGACCACGTTTGGTTGTTTGGACTATATAATTGGACTTTGGACTAGTCCAAATAGACCATGTTTGGTTGTATATAGACTTAATCTGGACTAAATGACATAAATGACCAAAATATCTTTGTATTGATGTGAATTAAAAAATCAATTCTTGAGTCTGGTTATTAAAAACGCATTTTAACTCGTACAATCGTAGATTTTGCGTTTTTAGGTAGGCAAAACAAGTTGAAACGCACACAAACTCGTTTTTCAGGTCAACTCTCTTGAACTCGCGAGTCAAATCGTCAAAATCGCGAGTTGACTCGCCTGAACTCGCTGGAAAAAAGTGCTTTGTTATGATGAACAAATCTTCTCCATATCTGATGGTTTTACAAGCAACAACTTTGTCTTATATGAAAAAAGCCTAAATTGTTTACTATCGGATATAATTTATGATTTTTAAAATCAAATATTTTCAACAAAAAGAGACAAAATAAAACAAAAGAAGTCAAAGCACCAAAGAAATTGAAGTAGAGATTTTGGCAGGAGGTGGAAAGGTGCGGTTATTGAGGATAGTTGATTGGTTGAGGCCACCATATTTACTGATGGCATGTTGCAGGGAAGCTTAGAAATATTTTGAAGAAGAAGATGAAGTCTGAGAGAAAGGAGATGAAGTGACGGCACAATGACCAGGTCAAAACCTAAAAATAGGAAAGAAAAGGCCACTTGTTAATAATTTGGAATTAAGATATCAAGGCCAAATTGTCAATAATTTGAAATTAACATCTCTGTTGTAAAAACCACGTGGATATCATTGTACCTACTTATTTTTAGTGTATATATATCTCATCAGAAGTAATAAACGTTGACACTTCTGCTGCTCAGCTTCCTCTCCTTCCTCCTGCTCACCTACTCATCTTCCTCCTTCTCATTTGTAGAGAATTAAATTACTTATTTTATAACAAAACATATAATTATTTATAACACGTTTTCAACACTATAACGCCTCTACCCAGATCAAGAAAACTGAGCAGAAAACCAAAGCAGCAAAATACAAAAAAAAGGGAAATACCAGTGCACAGTACCGTCACCCTCATGGCCACGGTTACTGTTCACTTGAAGCCGTTCCACGCCGCCGTTCATGCCACCGCTCCTGCCATCGGTTTCCTCACGTCGTCGCCGACCGAACGACAGTTCCTTGGCCTGCCTCCACCGCCTAGACGCGACGACCCGAGAGGAGACCCGATGACCATTTTTTTTCTGCACTTTTCCGCCTCGTCCTGCCGCTGCCGACGACGAGCTAGCAGGTGTGTCTCCTCCTCGTCGCTCGCTCGGCCACCGTCAAAACAGGAGGCAGTGCCGCCCGTCGCACCCCTGCAGCCGCCGGACGCGACCACCTCCTTCGCCTCCTGCAGTTCTCGCCACGCCGCCGCCAGCGTCTTGGACCCGCACCTGCAGCCGCCCAGCTTGTGCCTTCCTCAGCCTGCGCCGCGCCTTGCAGACAACACCGTCGTCGAGCCGTCCACCGAGGAAGGTAAGCTCGTGGTTGAAGATGACCCGCGGTGGACCGTGGTCTGCTGGGTCCAAGGAGGTGGGCTTGGTGTTGGGCCTGTTTGTCTTGGACCCCTGACCCTGGACACTAGTGGGGATGGGTTGAACCAGTTGGGCCGAATTTCTTAATTTAATGGTTAGCCCATTCCAATTTTTGTTAAACAACTATAAAAGAGTCGTCTGCATAAATTATACTACGTAATTATATGTTTAGTAATATATATAGGTAACTTGGTTATATTTTTTGGAAAATATATATATATATATTTATGTTGCTAGAAAAACTATTTTGATTTAATAGTTTTAGAAAATATCTCATGGAAATATTTTTGGAAAGGGAATTATCAAAGTATATACCGGAATAATAACCGGGTATAATTATGGTATATATTTTTGACACATGGAATATATGGTGAATGATGATGATAAAGGACATAACCCGGGATGATATCTGAGTCGGATTATATTTAATTTTACGGTAAAGCATATCATTTGCATACCAATTTAGGTGCATTTTATGTGATATTATTATGCTATTATTATTGCTGAAAGATTTATCGAGTAAGCGTATATTATGCTATTATTATTGCTGAAAGATTTATCGAGTAAGCATATATATTAAAAGTTGTAATGTTTTATATTCATTTTATATCTTTTATTATTACTGTTATTATGAAACTTGAATTTGAGGGCCTTGAAATTTTCGGAAGAAATTTATCATGGGCATTAAATGTTGAAATGCATTTAAATGCTAATAGTCTGGAAGGCACAATAAAAGAGGAAAATAAAGCAAAGACTGGATGTCTTATTGCAAAAGATCCTGCAGATCTTTGAAAAAAAAATTTGAAGATGGATATTATATGATCACCAGAAGATGGATATTCTCCCAAAATCTTATTACAAGTGTACGCACCTGAAGTTGCAAGATTTTAAATCTATAATGCAGTTATATTTCGAATGAATTCTCAGATTATATTGTGTGGAGAATATATTACTAATGCTAATACAAAAGGAAACCGATTTATTTTTATGCTCCATATATGCTTATGCAGTAGCAATATGGTGAAAGAGAATTCACGAAATATTTGATTTAATCCTATGCCTCATTATGGCAGGACGGAGTGACGAACCATAAATAAAAACTATTATGAATCTTGTCCAATTGGCTCTGCTCCATTCCCTAAAGTGAATGTGACTGTATATAATAATTTTGGTCATGGCTATGAATATTCAATTGGACACAAATAGGCTTTATAACAAGGCATCTCGTAAATTGTTATTAAGTGTCCCTGAAGGGCAAATCTAATATTGATGAAAATATTGCTTACTCTGAAGGTGCAAGCCAATATATATTGAATGATTTTATTTTATGTTCAGCTTTATTATTATTTGTTATATTTTATTATATTATGTTTATTTTACAGCATATTATAACTGCTAAATCTTTAATGAGAACATGGAACTGTCATTTCTAGAATTATGACTTGGGCATTTGTCCTGGAGACAATGCAATAACATATTCCGTATTTAATAAACGAAAATTATTCATAAGTAACATATGATAGTACAATCTCAAGAAAATTAATATGCTCTAGAAGAGCACAAGTTTACTATGCTCTAGTAGAGTATATATTTAAGCTCCAAAAGAGCATAACTTTCACTATACTTTGGGAAAGTATATATTTAAGCTCCAGAAGAACACAATTTTACTATGCTCTTGAAGAGCATATATTTAAGCTCCGGAAGAGCGCAAGTTTTATTATGCTCTAGAATAGCATATATTTACACACCAGAAGAGCATAAATTTCATTGTACTCTTGAAGAGTACAAACTTTTATACCTACAATAATAAATGAATATTTTATTCTAGTCTCTAAGGCTACTATTGCAGGCAACAAACATTTGCGAAAAGAATACCAGCATTATCCTTTAGAATGTACTATGAAAGTTATTATATCCAGCCTGAAGCTGGCACATATATAGCAGCCTGAAGCTGGCAAATAATTTTTCTTAAATTATTAGATACATAGTTTGCACAGCCCGAAGCTGGCACCAACTAAAAGTTGGACGATTTGTAACAGCCCCGATAATTTCTATGTTTTACCGTCACCGTAATAATTTATTTACAGTTAATTACCATTAAAATTAACCTTGAATAATTAATTAACGGTAATTTACGCTTCAGAATCCGAAACCGAGCCCTATCCCACGCTCGGGATTTTTCTGCGGATTTTCCGGACCAAAGTCGGAATTTTTCGGGTCCAGGAAAGTCGAGAAAAGTCAGATTTAACCTCGTATTATCGGGCCAGAAGTTAAGTCAAGGGGGTAATATAGATATTTTCTGGTCCGGACGGAACCCGTTTCACATGCTGCACAGTGTGGAGGCTGCAGCCGCCATTCACTGTGAGCATGTGAATGATCAGTTTGCAGCTCGTGCACCACCAGTTCCTGCATGCTTTCCACTAACTATATTTCTTTATTCCTCCCCTTCCTGCCTCATCAGCTCACACATCAACTTTCTGCAAAACGTTCTCTACTAACCATCTCAACCCGTATTTCCCCATTCTTCACAAATCCACAAACCAGAAAAGAAGAAAAAAAAAACACAAAAACAAACAACACACACCCAGCACTAAAGTGCCATCGTTTCACCCCTTCTTCCTCCATTTTCTTCTTTTTTTTGCCGAGACGCCACCACCGTGGCCGACCGCCACAACACCTCATCGCCATCACCAAACCCGAGACCATCACTAGTCGCCTCCCTCTCTCGCCTTTCCGCTAGCTCGCTCGACCGCCGCATAGAGGAGACGAGACGGTAGCGCGCCGCCCGAGCCTCGACGCCTTCATCTTCGTACACGGCGACCAGCAGCGGACGGGACCAAGTCGCGACCGCCGCCTTTCTCCTCGCCGCCACCGCACGCGTCTTCATCTGCACCATCTCGCCTTGCGTGCGCCGACGCCGTTCCACCTGCAGCCGCCTCCCGTTCCGCCACTGCAAGGTGAGCCCGTGAGAGTGTGGGAGACCCGGATGTGAGGCGCTCGGGTCGGGATGACCCGCGAGAGGGAAACGGGTTGGGTGAGTTTTAGGGTTAGGTTGTGGGCTGATTAGTTAGGTTTTGGATTTGGGCTAGGATTTGTGGGCTGAGAGTTGGGTTAGTTAGAGAATGGGCTGGTTGTGTCATGGGTTGGAGATGGGTTACGGGTTGGGCCTTAGGCTAGATGGGTGCGGGCCGAAAACTGGGCTAGGGTAGAGGGCTTAAGTGTGTGGGCTAGAGGTTAGGTTTGGGTTGGATTTGAGATTGGACTTGGCCCAGTCCGAAAATAAATTGAAAAAAAAAAGAGAAAAGATAATATAAAATATGGAATAGGTAGGAAAGAAATTCTAAAAAAAAAAAGAAATTAATTGGAAAGAATGATAAAAAAGAGGTGTAATAAGGGTAAATAATATTATGGGAAATAAATAGAAATATATATCGGGAATAGAAATAACTTGTAATATAGGAAAATATAATAATGGAATAATTGAGGAGAAAATCACGGAAATGATAAAAATAATAGTAATAGTAATTAATAATCTTGGAAATACATATCTGTGGAAATAAATTGGAAAAGGGTAATAACAATTAGGTATGGTACCGAAATAATGTCCGGAAGTAAGTATAAGTATAAGGGCAGTATTATTTAGACACCGGGAAGTAAATGGTGAACTATGACGACGATGGAGATAACCCGGGGAAGTAACCGAGACAAGTCCGTATTTAATTTTCGTAAATACAATAGTAGCATGACATTGCATACCACTTATGTGTGCATATTATTTGCTTGATATAGGAGTTGATAACGAGCTGATACCTGAGGAGCCGGTGAACCTCAGTCAACCTGTCAAGGTTTGAACTATAGCCGATTCCACTCCTACCTATTGGAACCTATACACGGACATTACGACACATACTTAAACAACAAACGAACTTGACAAATAATCGACGATATACTAACGATACCTTTGACAACTACAATGACAACGATAAACAACTACACCTGAACGGTACTACAACAACTTTATTGTTGTTGGTTTGTGATATTGTGAGAAATCATTGAACTGTTGATTGTGAGAATTTGGAAATAAGAAATTGTTGGCTGGTTGAGTTTGAGAAGTGAACTGTGACGATTAAAAGTTGAGTTATGATGATAAAGAATTGGATTGGAAATTAATTTGAGATGATGATATAATTGTCACTTGGAAAGTAGAGGTACGACCCGATGGTTTGAAAATTAATTCTGAGGATGCTATTGTTGGTTTCTTGTTTTGGTTGACATGATGATGACTGTGGTTAGGGTATACCGAATACCCAGTGGCTCGGATATGCCGAATATCCGCGGTGGCTCGGATATGCCGAATATCCGCGGTGGCTCGGATTTGCTGAATATCCGGTTGTTCTGATATGTGGGTTGGTTCTTGACCTAGCATCCGGAATTAATTAATAACCAGGTACGACCCTAGCTTGTCCAGTGACGGGCCCGGAAGATAAAATTGGTATTAAGTTAATAATTAAGCATTCTTTGGTCTTGGTTAGTTGCTTATAGTAGTTTACTTGTGTTGTGATTGGTTGTGTTTACTGTTGAGATTGTTGTGCTTATTTCGAAAGTGTTACAGTTGAATATATCTCTGTTTATCCTTCGTCGGTGAGCACTTCGGACTCACCCCTCGCCTGCGGGGTTTCATCCCGCAGGTTTGGTTGATCGTAGTTCAGGTACGATGTTCGTTGGCTGCTGTTTACTTCTCCACCTGACCCGGATCCATACCCCGCTGCATCTGCATTCTAGTCTTCCGCTGCTTATTTTTCTATTGTGTTGTTGTTGTTGCCGCTGTATTATATTTGTTGTTGACTGGATTGGAGTATACTGGCTTGAATAAGGTCCCCGGGATCGGGTGACGAATGTTGTATTTGAGGTTTGCTTGTATTGTATTTCACATTGTATGAACTGTCTGCTACTGTAGTAAGAACAGTTCCGGCACGTGTTTACCCTGTAAGGTAAATACGGGTCAGGGCGCTTCACGATTGATTTATTATTCACCAGCCTGAAGCTGGCAAATAATTTTTCCTAAATTATTAAATACATAGTTTGCACAACCCAAAGCTGGCACCAACCAGAAGTTGGACGATTGATTTATTATTCACCAGCCTGAAGCTGACAACTAATTTTTCCTAAGTTATTAAATACACAGTTTGCACAGCCTGAAGCTGGCAAATAATTGTTCCTAAGTTATTAAATACACAATTTGCACAGCCCGAAGCTGAGACCACTAGAAATTGGCTAATGGATATCTTGTTTGGCATGACCGGTTGGGCCATCCCGGATCAATAATGATGTGCGGAATTTATTTGGTCATTCATTGAAAAACCAAAATTTTTTACAATCAATGAATTTCCATGTGTTTGTATGCTGCGAAAATTAATTAGGCCTTCCTATGATGAGGTTGGCCTAGAATCACCAGCAAGTTTGGAAGTAATTCAGGGACATGTAAGCGGACGAATAAATCCGTCATGTTGACCATCTAGGTAATTTTATGGTTTTAATCAATGCATCGACTAGATGGTCTATTGTGTTCTTATTAGATGCAAGTTGGCATTTTGCGCTCTTATGATTAAGCCAATTGCGGGTACACACCCCAAAATTATTTTATAAGACTCTATGTCTAAAAATATTGGTGTATTCCTTCATTGGTTAATGTATATTGTTGGAAATAATGGTTGAACATCCTGTAGCTTATGTTCACACCCAAAAACGATCTGGATGAATCGTTTATTGAATATTTCCAATTGATTGCAGGACCATTATTAATGTGATATTACTGTTTGGGAACATGATATTTTATATGCAGCAACACTTGTGTGCATCAAGGCAACAAGTTATCATAAGATCTCCCCATTTAATTGGTTCATGGTCACGAACCTAGTATCTCCCATCTTCGGACCATTGGTTGTACAGTATATGTGCCTGATGCTCCACCACAGAATAGTAAAGTTAGTCTTTAAAGAAGGTTGGGAATATATGTTGGGTATAAATCTCCATCAAAATTGTTGAAACCATTGGAGATTTGTTTACAGCAAGATTTGCTTATTGTTAATTTGATGAAAGTGTTTACCCAACATCAGGGGGAGAAAATAAGCAGCTGGATCAAGAGATTATTGAAATGCATTATCAATATATAGTTTTGATCCTCAAACAAATTAGTGTGAACCTGAAGTTCAAAAGATGATTCATTTGCAAAAGATTAAATCAATTGGTAGACATATTTATTGATTTCAAAAGAGTGACCAAATCTTATATACCAGCTATAATTGCTCCTGTTTAAATTGATGTTCCTGAAGAACAATTGAAGTATGCAAATGAATGTAGAGTACGCCAGAAGCGTGGAATATACTCGGTTCTTTAGAAAACAAAAATTCTCAACAGAGAAAAAGGAGCAAAGAGATAAGATGACCCTAGTGAGAAAATAAGACTTCCAGTAGAGGTTCAAATTAAAAGTCCTCAAGAAGAGGAAAATTCTCCAGAAGAGGTTTCTGACACAAATGATAAAGTTCCAGAAGCAACTCAGGTACCTGAAATAAATGAAAATGATGAGATCTCGATTAATTATACAGTATCAGGAATAAGATGGAACCGACGTGAAATAACCGTCGACAGAATATTTGTTTTATATAGCGCTAAATATTATGAAAGGAAATGAGGATCATGAACCTACATCTATTGATGAATGTAGGCGCAGAATGATTAGCCAAAATAGTAAGACAAAATTAGGGCTGTGTTAGACTCGCTTGTGAAGTGAGAAATTTTCGGACCTGTAATCCGTACAACAGATGGTGTAAAACCGGTCGGTCATAAAATGGGTATTTGTGCGGAAATGGAAATGGAAAAATAAAATAGTGAGATATAAAGCACAGCTTGTGGCACAAGTTTTCACCCAACGACCTGGTATTAATTGTGAGGAGACATACTCCCCTGTGATGGATGCAATTATTTTTTCGATATTTGATAAGTCTGGCAATATATTAAAAATTAGAAATGCATCTAATGGATGCGGTTACAGCCTATTTTTACAGATCCATAAATCATGACATATGCATGAGAATCCCTGAAGGATTCAAGTTGCTTAAAGAAACTAATTCTCGAAAAATATATAAAATTAAGCTAAAATGCTCTTTGCATGGTTTGAACTAATTTGGGTATGTATATGTGTGAATTTACTATTGATGATTCATATCTATATGTGAATTTCCATCATTTTTGTGATTTAAATATTATTGGAACTCCTGAAGAAGCTTCCAAATGTCGTGCTATATTTTAAGAAAGAATCTAAGATTCAAAATCTCAGAAAAGAATTAGACAGGTCCTAAAGTACCATATCATAGTGCAATTTATCTTGCTAATAACATAAAGCCTGAAGCTTTGCCATAAACTTGTTAAGCAAAGTATCGTTCTGCTCTAAAAAGCCTAAAGTTCTCCATTATCTTTGGGTATAATGGAGATATAATTATTTTAACTTTGTGACTCCAAGGAAACCATAGTTTGTTTTTCATGTACAGGTCATTGATTTGATCCACATAAAGTGCAAGTAGATGCCTGAAGTATTATGGCAAACACAAAACAAAGTATTGTTGCTACCACTTCAAATAATGTAGAAGCCAGTCGAGACAATGCTTGGCTAAGATCGATGAAGCTACTATATCATTGCGACCACAAAAGCAAGATAGCGAGGAAAATATTCCAACAACAAATGAAAACAATGCTGCCTGCATTGAAGGAGTGGTGTATCAAAAGTAATCGGACTAAGCAAATGTCACCAATAGTTGACAAAGAAGATTGGCATGCAATAATATCAAGAAATCAAGGGAGGTCAAAATGAGGGGGAGTAGAATACGCACTGCACTTTTTTTTTTTCTTCACCAAGTTTTTATCCCACTGGGTTTTTCTTAGAAAGGTTTTTAATGAGGCAGTTCTCCTTAAGCGTATTCTACCCAATATACAATGACATCCAAGGAGGAGTATTGTAAAAACCACGTGGATATCATTGTACCTACTTATTTTCAGTGTATATATATCTCATCAGAAGTAATAAACGTTGACACTTCTGCTGCTCAGCTTCCTCTCCTTCCTCCTGCTCACCTGCTCATCTTCCTCCTTCTCTTCATTTACAGAGAATTAAATTACTTATTTCATAACAAAACACACAATTATTTATAACAATCTCAAGGCCCAATTTTGAATATTTTAGGATTTTGCCTTAAGTACTAGTTCTTAGCATAATTTAATTTGGATTATTACCTCTAATTTATTAAAAATTATAGAATTTTGTAAACCCTTAGGATCTTAAGTTACGATTTTAATTTTGACAGGCCCATTTCGTTTTTGCATAAAAACACTTGCTTGAGTCATAATTTTCCTATATATTACACTGTATAAAATTAACATAGTTTAATAAATAAATTTATTAACATAAAATATAAATCACATAATACCTTTTTAAATATTATAATTGATAACATTATTCATCAAAGTATGCATCATTCAAGGCATCTTTATATTAATTGCTCAACATGGGCACAATGTACCAATTCGAGTGCAATATCAAATTTGCTAGTTCAAATGTCACATGCCATTGCCTTATTTCTTACAATAAAGCATCAAATACAAACCTGAAATAACACAATCCTTTTTTTCAAGAATTGCTAGCCAAAGTTAAAAGAGTCAAAATATGCGGATGATGTATTTTTCTTTTTCCTCCACCTTTAGTTTCTCTTGCAACTCTTTACCCCTCGCACAGCATGTTGGGTAAAAAGAGCCAAGATGGTGCTGTTATTCAATAGACGTAGATGGCAAAACAATCGCTCTTTCCTTTTGTTGTTGGTGCGATGAAAACTTTCCTCAATTCTCAAGCCAGGCCAGGAATGCATCTCAGGAGGATCAACATCCAACGTGTTAACTGTCCCAATCAAAATGGGGTTTTTTGGCCCCTATGTTTAGTGGTTTGGCCAATTTGGTACTCCGACATTTTTTTGGTCGGGCATATACCCCGAGATTGCATGGGCAGGCCAAACGTAGTCCCCCGGTCAGGCACCTGCTGACGTGGAGGGCTGCCCGGATTTGAGGTCTGTGAGGTGCTCCAAAACGACGTCGTTTTTAGGGGCTTGGGTGGACACTTCAAATCCAGGTGTCTATGTGGGCTCCTTGTGTTACCAACCCCAAATTTTTTACCCAACTGACCCGGAACCTGATGGATACCGAAACGAGAACTAACCCGATTTTGATTATTTATTTAATTATTTCTTTTTTCTTTTTTTCTTTCTTCCAAATGACCATTGAATATTTTTTTCCATTATCTTATTTTTCAAAAACAAAAAGAAATATTTATAGTGAAAAGAATGAAAAATTTAAAAATAAAATTGACACCCATTGCAAATAAAAAAATAAAAACTAACAAAGCTACACTTAGTCATATACCGTGACCATTAAATATTTTTTGTACTTTTTTCAAAAACAAAACAAAAAAATATTTATATAAAGAAGAATGAATTTTTTTTTCCACTTCATCTTTCTTTTCACTGTCCATCCCTATTTTTTTTTGCCCCCCTCTCGTCTCTTTATCGTCAAAACCCACTCCTCCACTCCTCTTTGTCTTTCCACCTTGACCTCCACCACCACCACCGCCGCCACCCACCACCATCGCCGCCGCCACCCACCACCGCCACCACCCCACTACTCCCTCGCCATACACCTCACCCAAGGCAAGTTCCAGAGGAAGAAACCCCAAATACCACCCCCCTCCCACAAATGGCACCACCACCGACCAACGCCACCACCACCACCGCGGCCACCCACCACCACCACCACCCCACTGAGATCTGCCGTCGATAGCAGCAACAGCTGCGTGTGCGGCTGCAACAGCCAACCACCACTCCTTCCTCTCCTCCTCCTTCAAAGTTGGTCTCGCCGTCGTTGGATTTGTCCTCTAAGACTGGATTGGATTGCAATGGGTGGAAGGAAGATGTGATTTTGATGATAGGATTTGATTGGTTGATGATTAACAGATCAAATTTTATTTTGAAGAGATCGTTGCAGGTTACAAGAGTGGGTATTTGTGAGTTTCTTTTCTAGAAAATCAAAATCAATTCTCATAATTTAAAATTATTGGTTGCAGATCGATCTCCATTTGTTGTGCGTCTTGTTGGAGATCGATACGGGATTTTTGGTGGGTGTTTGAAGAGGTTGGTGGTGGTCTATGATGGTGGTGGTGGGTGTATGAGAAGAGGGTGTGGGGTTGATGGTGGTGGTGGAAAGGGTCGACGGTGAGCTTTATTATTTTTTTGAAAAAAATGGTTCATAAAAAAAAGTAAGAGAAGTTGTTGGAGAAAATTTAGTAGAAAGAATATATTCATATCGTTGGTATTGTAAAGCAAAAAAAATAATTTTAATATGAATCGATTTGGCAGATTTAAAATAAATAGTATAAATATATTGCCCCTTTTAAAAAATAAATTCAACTTAATTGTTGGTTGAGTTTTGTGCGGGTTATAAATTCAATCTAGTATTTTTATTATTATTATCAGTATTATTATTATTATTTATTAAGAAATTGTATATATTTTTTAAAAATTTAAACTAGTTGCAGTTGGGTTTTGGGTCGGTGTGAAGAACCCGGGTTGGTAGCATCCGGAGCCCACAGAGACACATAGATCTGATGTGTCCATCCAAGCTTCCAAAACGACGTCGTTTTGGCACGAGACAACGTCGTTTTCGAGCACCTCCCAGACCTCAAATTCGGGCAGTCCTCCACGTCAGCAGGTGTCTGACCTGAAGACTATGTTTGGCCTGCCCATACAATCTCAGGATATATGTCGGCCAAAACACTAAACATGGAGGCCCATAAAACCCAAGAACCCATCAAAATGCTATGCTGAGAAGCCATAGTTCCCAATTAGTGCTACTGTGCTTGCAAATGTGCACAGGAACTCAATTATGATTATTTGGAAAGCCACTGTACAGATCATAACGCCTATGAATATCCCGTAATACATTGTTCTTCTCGATATCACAAACAACTATTTATCTCATTAAACACCTGCAGGCAAAGGCAAAATAACCACAGTGCTCAAAAATCAAATAGAACTTGGAAAGACCAAATCATATTGCTCCCGTCTGTAAACATTGAAACAAAAATAATACTATGCTGTTGTCTCATTGTTATTACTAGAACTCATGGATGTGAAAAATCGGTGCATAACACTTTAGATAATTCTGAGTTAAATATTCTTTAAAATTCTCAACTCATAGGTGGGTGAAAATAAAGAAAACTAGAAGAAGAAAAACCACTCAATTAGAGGGAACAACAGATCACCGTTAATGCTAACACTAAAAAGGAGACCTAATTAGTAGCTGCAATGCTATAGTTTAGGCCGAAGAACTTTGGAGGAAGTCATTAATTATACGTGGAACAGTAAAATTTGGACAGGTAAATTACAAAGTTTGACTGGGGAATATAGGGGTCATTCTATGGTGCTCCATGAGTATGGTACTCACCATAATTATTTTTTATTAATTAAATTTTATGTAATATTAATTTGAAGAATTCAAAAAATAATAAATACTTTTGTTAGTTAAGAATATTTTTATTTCCTTTTCAATTGGAAATTTAAATTTATAACTTATTAAGAGTTGGGGTAGATCCATTCATTCTAGGTGGTCGACCTAATAATTATTAATGGGTCAACCTATTAAAATCACAGGTCGACCTGTCAACTAAATAATTATTAATAGGTCAATACGTTTAAATTAATAGGTCAACCTATTAGTTAGTAAATACAATTTTTTTCTTTGCGTAGAGGTCGACCTGCCAAATTTACAAGGTCGACCTATCAATGGTTGAATGATTATTTGTAGATAGACCTGTTAAATTTAAGGACCTATTAGCTAGCAAGCACAATCTTTAAAACAACAATTTTTTAGAGGACAACCTGGAATTGTCGACCTATTAGCTAGCAAACACACTGAAACGCCCCGACCCGTATTTACCGTACACAGTAAACACGTGCCGGAACTGTGACGACCCAACCATACAAAGCCAAGCATACAGTGTATACAGTAGAAACTCGGGCTCCACAGCCCTAAAATATAAACAACAATAATATCATAATCGGCCCAACGGCCCAACAATAGCAATAAACAGCACAACGGAAGACTTAACAACTCACAAAGACACTGTATGCAACCCATGATGCAACTAATGGATCCGAGTCCTGTCCAAGGGATGACGTCACAGCCTGTCTGGAATGCAATATACCTGAACCAAAAATAACTCAACCTACGGGATGAAAGCCCGCAGGTGAGGGGTGAGTCCGAAGTGCCCACCGGGTAAAACCCATAAGCAATATACATATACAACAACCGTAAATTCCCAAGTCACATCACCAACAATAGACAAAGGTTCTCACGAACCCTAAATGACACACATGTGATTCTAGACACGCTATTCCAATTTTATTATCAGGGCCCCTATCACAAGTTAAATGATGGCCGTCGCCTGGTAGTCAAGCTAGCTAGCCCGTGGACCCCGCCCTGGTACCTCCACGTATAACTGGCACAGACAGGGAGCAGACCCCAAGCACACTCTCCCCCAGGGCCTAAAAATAATAATTGGTACAGACAGGGAGCAGACCCCAAGCACACTCTCCCCCAACACCATAAAAATAAGACTACCATCTGGCTGTTCCAACATTTAACTGTGACTTACTAGATGTCTAAGTGTATTCAATTTTATTACTTCCTTTTCCCTCGACTAGTTACTACATTTCTATCATCCGACCATTATCTCATTATCCCGAGCAGGCTCGCAGCCTCTCCGCTCGTCTGGATAATAATCAATACCAATCTGTCATCACATAATAGTACCCCCGGTACTCAACTCACACAATTCTACGGTCAACAACAGCAATAGTCTTACTTATATCCACAATTCCAACATCATCAATAATTTCAACAGCAACAATAATTCCAACAACATCAACGACAATAATTATCAACTTAATTCATCACACAACAGCCATACACAGCCACAAAGTTTCATACCAGCAAATGTCACATATAGCAAACAAATAGCAACTTGGTATCACGGGATGTATATAAATATTTACTTAACCTCACCTTAGGCGATTATCAGGTTTAGAAATCCTCAAAAGGTTCCAAAGTCGGTTCCACAAGATCTGCTCGATATCGACTCCTATATAACAAATAACAAATGCACACATAAGATGCACGTAATAGGTATGCTATGATGCCAACACTGCGAAATAATCCCATCCCGGTTCATATCCTTTATTATCATCTTTTACCGAAAATGTTTTACCATACGTATATCCGAATATAACTTCGGTACCATACTTTAATTAAAATTATTTTTAAAGAAAATATTTCCATAAATTAATTATATATTTTTTTCTTCCAAATTATAATTACCATAATAAATACTTAACATTTCTTTTATATATCAGAAAATACTTCCATATAATAAATTATGTCATATTCTTTATTTCCCTAACAACATAAATTAATATAAATATAGATATATATATATATATATCCAAAAAATTATTATTTATCAAATATATATATTAAGGTAAGCATATACTATATGTATTCTTTTTCCAGAAATTTATAACCATATAAACATATTTTCTGAAAATAAATATAAGTATGCATATTTATTTTCTAAAGATATAATACATCCCCCAACAATTATATTATCAATATAATAAACTATTTCCAGGAATATTACTTAGGTATACCACATATATTTTTTTTCAGAAAATATATATCTTTTTATTTTTATTTAATTTATACAGTTTATAACCATATTTATTTCCCAAAATCATACTTTCCAAAATTATTTCCCAGAATCATCTGCCAAAATATTATTTCCACAAATTATTTTTATTCTCCCAGAATTATATTTTTTTTCCAGATTTTATTTTTTTATTATTATTATTAAAAATCGGACTGGGCCTATGAGTCCAAGCCCAGACCCCTTGCACAGGCCAAGCCCAAGTCCCATCAGAAACCTAGGAGCAGGCCTGCACAATAGGCCCAACTAGACAGCCCACAAACCTAGGATCCAGACCCAAGCCCGTGAGGCCTGACCCATCAGAGGACCGGGTCGACCCACGCGAGACCGGGTCAGATCCTACCCAAAACGGATCTTCACCACCATGCTCACCTAGGCGTCGGACGATGGGGCGGCGTGGTCGGAACGGAGGCGGCTTCGCGGCGGAAGGACGAAGTAGGCGACGCGGGGAAGGCCGGCTATTGGTGCTGCAGTCGTGACGGAAGAGGTGGGGTGAGGAAGGAGATCGGGAGTGGGCGGCAGCGGCGAACTCACTGTCGAGCTCGTCTCGACTCGGGCAGTGATGGCGACGGCTTCGGCTACAGCGTCGAGGAGCAAGAGAGGAGAAGGAGAAGTGGGCAGTGGCGAGGTTGTGCGTGGTGGTTGGCAGCGGCGGCGGCAGTGGTGGTCTCGGGTGTGGCGGGCTGACGCCGGAAGAAGAAGAAGATGGATGTGGTGTGGGGTTGTTGCAAAACGGTGAGTTTTGTTGTGTGTTATTTTCCTTTCTTTTTTTTTTTTGGTTGGTTTGAAGAGAATAGGAATGATTCTGGGTTTAGGGGTTTGTGGTTGCTGGAGAAGAATGTGTACTAGATTTGGATAGTTTGCAGGGGAAGAAGAAAGCAGAAGGGAAGATGAGGGTGTGGCAGTGTTTCTTTTTTTGTTTTGCAAATGATGGCGTGAAAAAGGAAGCAGGGGTAGAGTAGGTCACGGGCAACACAGGTAAGTCACAGGTTGTGCAGTGGGAGGCGGCTGCGTGACTCAATCACGCAGTCGTGTCCCGACCGGACCAGAAAATAACTGATACCCCCTTAGTTATTTTCCGGTGTGATTTTTCTGAGGATTTCGGGACCCGAAAAATACCAACTTAGGTCCGAAAAATCCACGGAAAAATCTCGAGCGCGGGAAAAGCCTCGGTTACGAAAAATGACGCTCGATTTACCTTGAATTAATTACCCAAGATTAATTCATTCGGTAAATCACTGTAAAAAGACTTTTACAGTCCCGGTAAAAATCTAAATTTTTACCCGGGCTGTTACACACACTTTTTGGGAGGAGGACATGAGGTCTTGTATTTACGGAGACTTTGCCTATTAACCGGTTAACCTATCATTATTCACATAATAATAATTTATACTACGGATCGACCAACTAAATTAGGCATAAGAAAATACATTAACCCTTCATTTAAATAAATTTTATTTTTAACAAATAAAATATGATACTAAGAAAAAATATTTAGTTAAAAATATAATAGTATAGCATGTATCACGTGGAATGGTACTTTATAGGTATTTAATATTTATTTTTCAAATGGATACCTAATTATAATGAAAATGCTATGCTTTCTTCTTCAAAATTTAGTGAACAACATAATTTTAAAATATAGATGATTCATTTTAACATTAATAAAAAGACAAAAGAGACTCATATTCAGTTTTATTGGGAAGTCATCACGAACTTATAGTTGCAATTAATGAGCCTTTTTTTAAAAAAAATATCTTCTGAAAATATAGAACACTTTATATGACTCATAATTTTAAAATGTAGATGATTCATTTTAACATTAAGAAAAAGACGAAAGGGGCTCACATTCAATTTTATTGGGAAGTCATCATGAACTTATAGTTGAAATTTATGAGCATTTTTTAAAAAATTCTTCTGAAAACATAGAACACTTTATATGACACTATAGAAAAAATTATAATTTCAAAATTTTCATAATATACCTTATCTTTGTCAGTAAGTTATCACATTAGTATTTAACAGTTTTAATTTTAATAATTTTCATTAAATAATAAAATTTCTATATTTATAAAATATTTTATTTTTTAAAAAATAAGAATATTCATTGAAAATGTTTATGCAAAAAAATTATATTGGGAGACTCACCTACCACACCTAGATGCAAGACTCAGGTTCAATGTGTGTAACAGCCCGGGTAAAAATTTGGTATTTTTACCGGGACTGTAAAAGTCTTTTTACCGTAATTTACCGAAAGAATTAATCTTGGGTAATTAATTCAAGGTAAATCGAGTGTTGTTTTTCGAAACCGATGTTTTTCCCGCGCTTGAGATTTTTCTGTGGATTTTTTGGACCTAAATTGGTATTTTTCGGGTCCCGGAATCTTCGAAAAATCACACCGGAAAATAACTAAGGGGGTGTGCAGTTATTTTCTGGTCCGGACGGTACACAACTGCATGATTGGGTCACGCAGCCACTCCTGTGCAGTCCGTGTTTTTCTGTGTAACCTGTGATCTTCTTTGTTTTTCTTTTTCCCGTGACTCTACGAGTTTTTTTTTTCCCTGCAACTTTCTCTTTTTCTCCTGCAAACACCATTACCTTGCTCTCCAGTGCCAAAACTTTACCTGTGAAACTACCTTCTGCATACTACCTAAAAAAAAAAAGAAAACAAACAAAACAACACACAAACTCACCGCCGCCACCCGTACACCACCCTTCACTGCCACCATCGACGCCTCGCTCGCCAGCTCCTCCCCTCCTCTCCCCTGCTTCCTCCCTTTTCCCCTACTACCGCCGGAGCCACATGCAGCAACCGACGCAGCCGCTGCCACCAAGCCCCACCTGTCTTTCCTCCTCTCTTCCCTCTCGTCGCGCCACCGAAGTCGACACCGCCGCCTCCTCCGCCATCGGTTTTTCCGCCCCCGCGATGCTGCAGCACCGACGCCTCCTCGTCTGCACATGACGCCACCGCGCCTCTCCTTGCCACCTCGCTCGCCGTGCCGCCCCTGTCACCGCTGCAAGACGCCGCCACCGACCTTGGACGAGAAAGACCTGACTCGGATCCGCCTCCTCCTTCTCTCTCGCTTTGCCGACGCCAGCAGCGACACCACCGACGAAGCTCCTCTCTTTCGCGCCGCCCGCCATCAGCCCGTCTGCCTCGATCTGTCCGCACCGTCGGTAGCTGAGAAACCGTAGCCGCCACGACCTGCAACCGTATGGGAGAAGCGGGTTGGACGACCCGGGTAGCTGCCACGGATCCGCGTGGTGCTTACCCGGATTCCTGCCTTGGCCTGGGTCTTGTGCATCCGGGCTGGACCTCCCTTGGGTTTGAACTCGGGCCAGCTGTCTTGGGCCTGAGACCTTGGACATTAGTGGTGGGTATGGTTGAACCTGTAGACTTAGTTTTTAGGCTTGGACATGGGCTGTGCTATTTGGCCCAGTCCGAATTTAGTTAAAAATAATAATAATAATAATAATAATAATAATAATAATAATAATAATAATAATAATAATGATAATAATAATGATAATAATAATAATAATAATAATAATAATAATAATAATAATGATAATGATAAATATAATAAATACAATCTGAGAAATATATATATATAAATATGTTATGGAATATATATTCTGGAAAGTATATATATATAGAGTATGGTTTATATCTATTGAAAAATTATTAATATTTGGTAGATAGTTTTGATATACATACACTATGAATATATTTCAAAAATATATATATGAAAAGCTAATTCCTCTAGAAAATTACATTATGGGAAATGTATTTTGTCTTTAGAAAATAAAAGTACCTATTTAATAATTTGTATTTATTTTCAGAATAAGCTTTTATGAAAATATACTTTTTGGAAAATAACATATATGGCATATAATTAATATATATATATATATATTTTAATAAATAATAATATTTGGGAATTAAATTATGGTAAATAGTTTTATAAAAAATTTTGGAAATATATATAAACATATGTTATCTTTTCCGAAAAATTATGGTGATTATATTTTGGGAAAAGTATAATTAATTTATGAAAATATTTTGAAAGGAGAGTTTTAATTAAGGTATGGTACCGAAATTGTAATCAGATATACGTACGGTATAATATTTTCGGTAAAAAATGATAATAAAGAATATGAACCGGGATGGGTTTATTTCACAGTATTGGCATCATGGCATACTCTTATGTGCATTTTATGTGAGTATATATTGTTTTGTTGTATAGGTTATGATATCGGGCAGTTTCCCGAGGAGCCGGCTTGGGACCGGTCATTGTCTTCAGAGTTGAGTAATCGGCTAAGGTGAGGATGGATTTCCTTCAATATGTGCCTGTATTACTCGGTTGTTGTGTTTGTTGATTGTTGCATTTGCTGTGGTTTGTTTCGTGATGTTTATCCCAGTATCTTCATTGGGTTTTGGGATGCTTATCCCCATGATTTGGTTTTGGGATGTTTACCCCCCGTACGTTGAGTTTTTGGATGTTTATCCTTGTGTCTTTTTGGTATTAAGTATAATGGAATAAATAATAAAATGTGATAAGGAAGTCGATCTTCGGTTTTGGATGGGATGTCTATCCCGGTATTTTGGTTAGGGATGTTGATCCCTGTGATTTGGTTTTGAATGATGATAATATAATTGTCACGTGGTAAGTAGTGGTACGACTCGATGGTTTAAGACCGTTTTGTGGTGGCCATGACCTGGGTTACTTGTGATAAGCATGTCTATGCTTGGGATGTCTATCCCGTGATTATTTTTGGGATGTCTATCCCTGGGTTCATTTTTTTGGGATGTCGATCCCTGGGCTCTCTTGGATTTGGTCTGGCACCCGAAATATGTTGAGTACCAGGTCTGACCCCTAGCTTATCCGTGACGGGACCCGGAAAGATAAAATTGGAAATTGGATTTTTATTTGAGTCCTTTTGGTGTTGGACTGGTTTTGGGTCTTGTCTTTTGGATTGGTGTGTTTTGGTGGTTTTTTCCTGTTTTCGACCTTGACTAATCTATAGTGTTGCATATTGATTGTCTATCCTTCGTCGGTGAGCACTTCGGACTCACCCCTCACCTGCGGGCTTTCATCCCGTAGGATGAGTTATTTGTGGTTCAGGTTTGATGCATTCCAGACAGGCTGCGGCGTTTGAAACACCCAATCCAAATTTACCCATCATACAGTATTTACTGAGCAACAGTGCCGACACGTGGCACAAACAGTAAAAACAACAGGAAATGTGGCCCAATGGCCCAATAATAATAACAATTACCCGACCTCGGGTATCTCAACCAACAGCACAGTGGAAGCATTTATAGTCACAATGTAAACATATGCAAAGCACGATGTAACTAATGGATCCGAGTCCTGCCCGAGGGATAAGCATGTCTATGCTTGGGATGTCTATCCCGTGATTATTTTTGGGATGTCTATCCCTGGGTTCATATTTTTTGGATGTCGATCCCTGGGCTCTCTTGGATTTGGTCTGGCACCCGAAATATGTTGAGAACCAGGTCTGACCCCTAGCTTATCCGTGACGGGGCCCGGAAAGATAAAATTTGAAATTGGATTCTTATTTGAGTCTTTTTGGTCTTGGACTGGTTTTGGGTCTTGTCTTTTGGATTGGTGTGTTTTGGCGGTTTTTTCCTGTTTTCGGCCTTGAGTAATCTATAGTGTTGCATATTGATTGTCTATCCTTCGTCGGTGAGCACTTCGGACTCACCCCTCACCTGCGGGCTTTCATCCCGTAAGATGAGTTATTTGTGGTTCAGGTTTGATGCATTCCAGACAGGCTGCGGTGTTTGTAACACCCAATCCAAATTTACCCATCATACAGTATTTACTGAGCAACAGTGCCGACACGTGGCACAAACAGTAAAAACAACAGGAAATGTGGCCCAATGGCCCAATAATAATAACAATTACCCGACCTCGGGTATCTCAACCAACAGCACAACGGAAGCATTTATAGTCATAATGTAAACATATGCAAAGCACGATGTAACTAATGGATCCGAGTCCTGCCCGAGGGGTGCGCCGCAGCTTGCCTCGTACGTTCCTGCACTACAAACAACTCAACCTACGGGATGAAACCCCGCAGGCGAGGGGTGAGTCCGAAGTGCTCACCGACGAAGGATAAACAGAGATATATAATCAACCGTAATACTTTCGAAGTAACACAAACAATCACAACACAAGAAACCAACTCAAACAACACAACAGAAGATTCCTACTAAACATAACTGAGCCAAGACCAAAAGAATGTTTAATTATTTTTTATTACCAATTTTATCTTCCGGGCCCCGTCACTGGACAAGCTAGGGTCGTACCTAGTTATTAACTAATTCTGGATGCCAGGCCAAACCGCAATCCGGGATCAACATCCCAATACCAACAATCCGGGATCAACATCCCAATATCAACAAATCCGGGATCAACATCCCAATATCACAAATCCGGGATCAACATCCCAATAACATCATCCGGGATCAACATCCCCAACAGCCAACCAAACCGGCCATGACAACACAAAACTAGTCTCTAACCATCTAGTCGTACCACTACTTTCCACGTGACAATTAAATCATCATCTCAAATTCCAGTCCAAATCCGTTACTCTTTCATCAATTATCCAATTTTCTATTATTCCAGATTATTCCTCAAATCAAATCATCAACAGACTCATAACGTCAATTAATCTCATCTAACAGTTCAGCACTATTCAACACAGTATCCACAAGTCTAAACATAATCCAACAACAGCATCAACAAATTTCACAGCAATCAAATAACAGTCGATAATCAATTCAGCAGTTCAATCGAACAACAAAACAAACACAGTACTACGGGCACATATCCAAGGTTATCCATCCTCACCTGGTATGTCTCTGAAATCAGCACATAATCCATATAGCTTTATCTGTCCCTATATCATATCAATACGTATAATCACAAATAGTGCACATCAAAGAATGCAATGCATGAGATTAATTATTATTCTGCTTATCCACGGTTAATCATCGTCCCGGAACTGTTTCCATTAAACATTGCTTTTACGGCTGTAAGGTATTTATAACTCATAGAATAATCATAGTCGGAGTACAATATAAAATAAATGGTATTTCATAAAATAATTATTCTCAATAAAGTAATAATGAACGTTTATACATTTAGTAATCGAGGTTTATAGAATAGTGAAAATACTTAAATACATGAATAATGTACCCAACAACAATTTGGGTAGTAAAACCGTTTAAATTAAAATAGTACCACTGGTAATAAGTTAGCTTAGCCGATCGTATGGTATAAAACGATTATATCGTAAAGTTGCAAAAGCGTTACTTATAATATCATATATACTTATATACCGATAGTTATAAAATAACAGAGATAATAAAATTAACGAGTGAATGATGTAACTGTTAGTAAAATAATGTGAGTATTTTATCAAAATGATTCCACTATAAGATATATTGTAGCCATAAAATAATTTCTATGGTTTATATAGTAGGCCTTATAAATACAAAATTATTTATAATGAATTATATTTGTAATCAGGACAAATTATGACCCGCATTTATATATAGGTGTATATATACGCTAAAAGAAGTAACTATTGTAAAACATATATATGTATATAACTAGTAAATCACATATAACCGTAAATATAAATACATATATAAAATCAAGTAAGATCATAGTGTAGTATTATTTCATTCAGTGAGATAGTTGTAATACGATTTATATATATGTTTATATATACGTATATAAGAGTGAAATCAATAAATAAAATTTGGGTCTAACATTATTTAGTCCAAAACAAATAAAATAACATAATTGAGATATACTCACATTTATATGAGATCTTTATAATTTAACTCAATTCAAACGTAATCAAAGAAATTCCGGAAATTAGGCTCGGTAGGCCTTTACGTGCGTTTAGCCCACGGAGGATAAATCTATTTAACATGATAATTTGTAAATTAAAAGACATAATTAAAATAAATAACATCATGGGCTTTTTATTAATTAGCCCAGATAAAACTAAACAACCGAAAATCAAATACAATGGGCCTTTCTAATAGCCCAATCGGAAAATTAAATAAAACATAATTTAGATAAATGCATAAATCAAAATAAAAAGCTAAGCATATATAAAATCATAAGTTAAGATTAAATTAATCAATTGTTTAATTAAGGTCGTTCAATGTCCGGGTTTGTTATCGTCCAAGGTCCGTTAGAATGCATATGGTCCAAAGGCTCGGAATTACCAAAAAGGTCCGTTTCCGGGCTCGCCGAAAAATTCCCGGAACTTCCGGAAACTCGCCGGATTCTGGCCAGCGCCACTCGTCAAGACAGCACACCCTCCCTGTTACTGTTCATCGCCCATCCCAAAAATCCAACCCACCGAACAGAACCACCATCAAACCAATCACCAACACTACCATCAAGCCCACTGCCACACTCCGGTGACCGGAATTCCACCACACAGCGGCATCCACCACCCCAAACACCAAAACCCAAAACCACAGCAGTCCCACCGGCGACATCCTGCCCACACGCATCCACGAATCCAGCAACACCCAACACAGACCCACAATACCTAACAAAACCGATCAATCACGAAATTAAAACAACAAGACCCGATTAGCAGCAACCCTTAACCATTAAAAGAACAATCGAAGAAAAGGAATGGGGCGAGGCCAAAGACTCACCCAAACCCGGTGATGACGAGCGATAGACGCGGCAGAGGCGCAAGTCGAAGAGGAGAAAAGATGGCGACGGTGTGACAGATGGGCTGTAGGAAAAGAGATCGGCGGCAACTCAGGCGGCGATGTCGCTCCTCAGCTTGGTGGCGGCGTCGGTGTCTGGCTGCAGCGGCGCCGAGAAGAGAAGACAGAGGAGAGGAAGGGCAGCGAAGGGAGGAGAAGAGAGGCAACAACGGCGAGTAGCAAATCGCGGTGGATCTCAGAGGCGGCAGTCACGGTGGTGACGCGCGTTGCAGAGGAGAAGGAGAGGCGAGGAGATCGACGGCTATCTGCGGGGGAAAAGGGCGTCGCGGTGGAGGAGCTGTAGAGGATAGAGCGGCGGCGGCTGCGTGGTGGAGGGCTCAGCTCGACGACATCTGTAGTGGCGACGAGCAGTAACCGGCAGAGGGAGCGAAGGGGGAGGAGGAGAGGAAGAAAGGAAGGAGGGAGCTTGGTCGGGTGGCGATCGGTTGGTGGATAGTGGTTTTGGGGAAGAAGGAAGAGGAAGGAGGAGATAGGGTGGTGATGGCGAGAGAGAGGGGAAGGAGTCCAGCAAAGAAATAGGTGGGGAGAGGAGGAGAAGACAAGCAGAAAAGATGGAATGAAAGGAAAGTGGGGGGGGGGCTCGTGGAAAAATCGGGGAGGAGGACGGAAAAAGGAAGAGAAAAGAAAGAAAAGAAAAAGAAGTGGGGTAGGGCGGCGAAAGAAAAACCGGGAGAGAGAAAGAAAGATAACCGGGAAAGAGGAAAGGGAAAGCGTTTTCAGGGCAATAATCGTGCCTACCGACACTCGAAACGCAGCCGTTTTAGACGACGGCTCGGTTGATGCTCCCTGTAACCTCGTGTGTTAAATCTTTTTTTCAAACCAAACCATAATTTTAGAAATCTCGTTAATAGCAATTAGATTCTTCTACGACTTTCAAATTAATTCCAAAAACACGTTTAGGCATCAAAAATACATTTCTTTTAGTTTTCGATTAATAAATATTTTGGCAAAACGTTAGTGGTAATAATGATATTAATGATACTAATAATAATAACATCAACAGCAATAACAATATTTTTGATAATAATAATAACCAAAATTTTCGTAAGGAAAAACGATATGGAAATTTACTCCAAAAGGTTGAATTCACGATTAATTGCGATAAAATTTTATTCACCACCGTAAAAGTTAAAATAAAACAGTAAAATTATTAGAAATTTTACCCGGGTCGTTACAGTTATCCCTTGGATAGGACTCGGATCCATAGTTGTATCATGTGTCGCATATAGTGTCTTTGTGAGTTATTAAGTCTTCCGCTGTGCTACTTTTGCTATTGTTGGGCCATTGGGCCGGTTATGATGTTATTGATATTTTTATTTTGGGCTGTTGAGCCCGAGTTTCTGTTGTATACACTGTATGCTGGGCTTTGTTTGGTTGGGTCGTTACAATTCCGGCACGTGTTTACTGTGTATGGTAAATACGGGTCGGGGCGTTTCAATCTGGATTAATCGGGACAAAGCTCCAAAAAAAAAAAAAGTTATTCCATTAGATGAATATCAAGTTTAGAATATTTAACACATCCTAGAAATTTCAGAAATATTAATGAAATAATTTCAAAAATTTCATAACATATCTTATATTATGCTAGAAAATTATTTTACTAATATTGAATAATTATTTTAATTTCATTAAATTTCATCTTTTTAAAAAAATGTGTAAGTCTAGAAAATATTTTAATTTAAATTAATTTTATTACAAATAAAAAACAAGTAAATTTATTTCAATTAGATTATTAAAATATAAGTATCATTTATGTTGATTATATGCATATAAGGTATAGAATATTTGACATACAATAGAAATTTAATAAAGATTAGTGATTTAATTTCAAAATTTTCATAACATACCTTAAATTATGTTAGAAAATTATTCTATAAATATTGAATATTTATTTTAATTTTAATAAATGTCATTTAAGTTTGAATTTGCTACATTTAGAAAATATTTTAATTTAAGTTTAAAAAAATTTGAATAAAAAGCAAGCACAATTGTTAAAAATAAGTTATTAAAATCGATAATCATTTTTATATCAATTGTATGAGTATGTACTTTAGAATATTTGGTCCCCTCTAAAAATTCTATCTAGCTTCGCCACTAATTACAATGAGTCGATCTTCAATTAATCAGGTCAAACCCTTCAGTTAATTAGGTCGACCTTTCACAATTAAACAAGTCTACCTTTTTTTTATTCCTAATAAGTCAACCTTATAATAATCCCATCGATAATATTATATATATATAGATCCCTACAAAGGCGACCATTAAAAAAATATATAATAGGTCGACTCCTTAAATTAACAAGTCAACCTTAACATAAACATTGATAGGTTAACCTATAAGTTAATGGGTAGACCTCTTATTAATTCTCCAAAATAAAGCATATACTTATAAAATTGTTAGGTCGACCTATCAAAGTTACTAGGTCGACCTCTTATTAAGAAGGATAATGGTTCTTAATATAACAACTATCATAATATTAGGGATCTTACCTTCTTGGATGGGTTCCTACCTAAAACACTTTTTAGTATAAATAAAAAAATATAACAAATAATGTTATTATAAAATTACCATATCCAACGGTTATCATTTAATCATTCATATCCAATGGACATAATCGCGTGAGTACCATACTCATGGAATGTAACAGCCCGGGTAAAATTTGTATTTTTACCGGGACTGTAAAAACGCTTTGTACAGTAATTTACCATGTAAAATAATCTTGGGTAATTATTTCAGGGTAAATTAAGCATCGGATTCCGAAACCGACCCTTACCCCACGCTCGGGATTTTTCTGCGGATTTTACGGACCAAAGTTGGAATTTTTCGGGTCCAGGAATCTTCAGAAAAGTCAGGTTTAACTTCATATTATCGGACCAGAAATAAGTCAAGGGGGTATTATTGATATTTTTTGGAACGGACGCGACACGACTGCATAATGCAGCCGCCTCCTCCTGTGTGCCCGTGAACTGCCTCCTGTGTTACTTGTGACCCTGCATGATTTATTTTGCCCGTACTCTTCCTCTGCCTGCATGAACACCATAACCCAGTACCACCTCTCCTCTGCCATTTCCCTGCACTGCAAATACACAAAACTCAGTTTTCTCCTTTTCCTTCAAAATTAAAAAAAAAAAAAAAAGAAGAGAAGAGTAAAAAAAATAAAACAGAAAAAAAAAAGAAAAACGGGAAGGAAAGGACAGGAGGGGCTGCCGCCACCTCACTTCCACGCACCAACCGCCTTCCACCTCCTTACGCCGTCGCCGTCTCCTCGCAGCGCCACCCTCGCCACGCCTGCTCCCGTGCCGCCGTCGACAAAGGTGAGCAGATTGAGGTAGACGACCCGTTTGGCTGGTCGCGGTAACGGGTCGACCCGCGCGTAGTAGGGGTATAGCTTGGGCTATGAGGGTTCGGTCTTGGCTGGGCCTTGGGCTGGTGGGCTACTGGCTGTGCACGGGCCTGCTCACGCAGGCCTGCTGCTGGTCTAGGCAGCCTTGACACTTGGGCCTGTCCTTGGGCCTTGACCTGGGCTGAAAAGCTTGGCCCAGTCCGTTTTAATTAAAAATAAATAAGAAATAAAATCTGGAAAATAACAACTATGAGAATAATCTGGAAAAATATAAGAAAATAGTAAATGGATATTAAATGGGAATATTTACTTTGAAATATATATACATGGTAATAATAATAATTTTGGAAAGTACATACTCAAAGAAAATAAAAATAGAAAGGGTATTATCAAAGTAAATACGTACCGGAATAATGACCGGATATGGTAAAATAATTCCGGCCTATGTAATTAAATGGCGAATGATGATGATAATGGGAATAACCCGAGGAAGTACCGAGTAGGTCCAGTAATTATTTTACGGCTTATAGTATTAGTCGAGCATTTGCATATCATCTTATATGTGCATAAATTGTTGTTTGATATAGGAGTTGATAACGAGCAGTACCTCGAGGGGCCTGAGCCGGAATACTTCGAGGACTATCAGGAGTAGAAAATCGGCTAAGGTGAGGATAAGTATTTATTAATATACTGTCGTAGTACCAAGTTGTTGTTTGTGTGTTATATGCCTGAATAATTCTTATGGCTGTGAATGGTTGTTGTGAATTGAATTTAAATGATATTTGTTGCCATTGATGATGCTGAATTGATGTTACTGTTGATGTTATTGATAATGTTAGAAATGTTGGTACTAGTAGATTATTACTGTTGTTGTTGTTGACTGTGAAGTTGTGGGAGTAGAGTACCGAGGGTACAGAGTTAAATGAGTTTGTATTATCCAGACGAGCGGGGAGGCTGTAAGCCTGCTCGGGATAATGAGAGAATGGAGAATAGTAGAAATTAAGTAACTAGGAATAATAAAACTGGTCACACTTGGACATCTAGTAAATCACAGTTAAATGTTGGAATAGCCAGATGGTAGTCTTACTTTTATGGTGCTGGGGGAGAGTGTGCTTGGGGTCTGCTCCCTGTCTGTACCAGTTTTTATTTTAGTCGCTGGGGGAGAGTGTGCTTGGGGTCTGCTCCCTGTCTGTGCCAGTTTTACGTGGAGGTACCAAGGCGGGGTCCACGGGCTAGCTAGCTTGACTACCAGGCGACAGCCATCATTTAACTAGTGATAGGGGCCCTGATAATAAAATCGGTGTAGTGTGTCTAGAATCACAGAGTGTGTTATTTAGAGTTCGTATGAACCTTAGGTAATTGCTGTTGATGTGACTTGGATTATCTATGGTTGTTGTATATATATACTTGCTTATGGATTTTACCCGGTGAGCACTTCGGACTCACCCCTCGCCTGCGTGACCTGGTCGCGTAGTTTGATTGTGCGTAGCTCAGGTACGTTCGAGGCAAGCTGTGGCGCACCCTCTACCAGGCCCGGATCCATCCTTCCTTGCATCATGTTTATATCAATGTCTATTGCTGTGTTGTATTAAGACTTCCGCTGCTTGCATTTATTAACTCTGTGGATTAATGCTTGTTGTAATAATGTTCCCGTACTGGGACAAGTACGGTTGTTGTATTATGTACTTTTAATGTATAAATTCTGATGGTTGTGATATTCACCGCTGTGGTTATTGTAATAGTATGTGGTCCCACGTGTTTACTGTGTATAACGGTAAATACGGGACAGGGCGTTTCATTTTGGTAGCGTAGCGGGCTTTAGGTCATTGGTTGTTGTTTGACTGTTTGTGCATATCCTGCTCCACATGTTATAAATATGATACTCATGCATACATCTTCATATAGGTAGGACGAGATGGATCCGGCTGGGGGACACCAGCATGCCACCTAACAGCACTTGGAAGAGGACCAAGTGTCAATCGGTCAATCGCTTGCCTACGTGGACGAGCCACAAGTTTACGGTGGGGTACCGGGTATGCCATACCAGATGTCTCTGCAGATGATGCACATGATGACCCAGATCCTTCATCGACAGACAGCCGAGGACCAGTCGAGGACCCTGTTTTCACCAAGCTATCTGAGCTTGGAGCTGAGCCATTCTCTGGAGCGACTGATCCTCGAGAGGCGGATGGGTGGTTACGTCAGATCGCCAGGGTCATGCTTAAGATCAAGTGCACAACTGACCAGTGGGCGAACTATGCCGCTTTCCTTTTCCGTGAGGAAGCAGCAACCTGGTGGGAATCTACCACAAGAGACCTGCCGAAACCAGTGGTGATGCCATGGGCTGAGTTCACGGCCATATTTAAGGACAAGTTCATTACCGAGGAATTTCAGGAACGCATGCAGCGCGAATTCCTGGAATTGCGCCAGGATAATATGACCTGTGACAGAGTATGAGAAGAAGTTTGACCGCCTGTCCCTGTATGTTGGAGATCTGGTAGCAACTACCAAAGCCAGATGCCAACGTTTCTGGAGAGGTTTGCATCCTGACATCCGAGCTATTATGGGATGCAAGATGTCCGAAGTTACCTGGAGTGACCAACAAGAGTATCGCCGGAAGAGGAATGCACCGCAGGTTCCTCCCAGTCAGAACAAGAAGCCATATACACCTGCCGCTAGTGCACCTGTAGCTGGACGTGGACAGTATCAGCAGATGACCTATGGACGTGGTTGGGCTAACAACCGTGGAGCTTCGATTGGAGGATGGAGTGGACCTGGAGTGACTAGTTCTAGAGATAACCGCTTCCGACGTCCCATATCATCAGTCAGATGCTTTGAGTGCAAGGAGTTGGGACATTACCGTTATGCATGCCCGAAGCTTGGGAGAGTCAGTAACTCTGCACCGGCACCAACAGTTCAGGCCTCTGTGGCTAGTGTGCCAGGGGGATCTAGAGCACAAGGACAAGGTCAAGGTCGTGGTCGTGGGAATCCTTTCGCAAGGACCCAATCTGGAGCCAACCAGAGCACAGCAGTTTCTAGAGCTTTCGTCATCACCGCAGAAGAGGACCCTGATGCTGCTCAAGTTATAGCAGGTATCTTTACAGTACATGGTAGTGTTACATTCACATTAATTGATCCTGGAGCTACACATTCCTTTATTGCTCAGACCTATGCTATGCAACATAACTGTGAAGATATATCCTTAGAAAAACCGATGAGGGTTAGATTACCGCAGGCATCATAGTGAGGCTAGATAGAGTTTGTAAGGATGTGCCTTTAGTGTTCGAGAACAAAATCTTTCCTGCTCGACTCATTGTCATGAACATGGGAGGATTTGATATAATCCTAGGCATGGATTGGTTGTCGAAGTATCAAGCTTTGGTGGATTGCCGAGCTAAGCAAGTGAGGTTGACATCCGCCGAAGACCGGTCGATTGTTTTGTCCGAAGTGGGAAGAACTACAACCACATGTAGTATCTCTGCTACCCAGGGCTACGGAATGAAGCAACGTGGACCGGATGTTTGCTGACCCACATTCCAGGCGGAGGGACACAAGACCCTACCCTGGAGGATGTATTAGTTGTGAGGGAGTTTGTTGATGTTTTTCTAGATGATCAACCAGGTTTGCCACCTGACAGAGAGGTTGAGTACACCATCGAGCTTGTACCTGGAGTTACACCTATCTCAATGGCACCATACAGGATGGCACTAACAGAGCTTCAGGAGCTGAAGAAGCAGTTAGACGAACTATTGAAGAAAGGTTTCATCAGGCCTAGTACCTCACCATGGGGTACACCAGTCTTGTTCGTGAAGAAGAAGGATGGTAGTCTGCGTATGTGTGTAGACTATCGCCAGATCAACAAGGTGACAATCAAGAACAAGTACCCGTTACCGAGGATTGATGATCTCTTCGACCAGCTTCAAGGAGCAACGGTGTTTTCGAAGATTGATCTCAGATCGGGCTATCACCAGATTAAGATTTCGGAGAAGGACATACCGAAGACAACTTTTCGCACACGATATGGCCACTACGAATTCACTGTGGTACCTTTCGGTTTGACCAATGCACCGGCTGTATTCATGTGCTTGATGCACTTGGTCTTGAACGAGTTTTTGGATAAGTTTGTCGTGGTCTTCATCGACGATATCCTCATCTACTCCAAGAGCAAGGAAGAGCATGAAGAGCATTTGCGGATAGTGCTTCAGAGGTTACGGGAGAAGCAGCTGTATGCCAAATTCAGCAAGTGTGAATTTTGGCTTGAAGAAGTTTCCTTCCTCGGACATGTAGTAGGCGGGGATGGAATAAAGGTTGATCCTGCTAAAGTTAAGGCTGTGTTGGAGTGGGAGCCTCCTAAGAACGTGTCCGAAGTTAGGAGTTTTCTTGGCCTTGCAGGATATTATCGGAGGTTCATAGAAGGTTTTTCCTTACTAGCCAGTCCCATGACTAAGCTATTGATGGAAAAACAAGCTTTTGTTTGGAGCCCGGAATGCCAACAGAGTTTTGAGGAGCTTAAGAAGAAGTTGACTACAGCACCAGTGCTGACAGTACCGAAGCCAGGAGTGGAGTATGTGTTGTTTTGTGATGCATCAGGACTTGGTTTAGGGGCTGTGCTGATGCAAGAAGGACGAGTGATTGCCTATGCCTCTGGACAGCTAAGGACTCATGAGAAGAACTACCCGACTCATGATCTTGAGATGGTAGCTGTGATCTTGGCTTTGAAGATTTGGAGACACTACTTGTTTGGAGAGAAGTGCCGAATCTTCACCGACCATAAAAGCCTTAAGTACATCATGACTCAGAAGGAGCTTAACCTGCGACAAAGACGTTGGGTTGAGTTGCTTAATGATTATGATTGTACTATCGAGTATCACCCAGGGAAGGCTAATGTGGTAGCTGATGCTTTGAGCCAGAGACAATCGGATGATGCCTCCATTAGTTACTCGATGTTTTCACTTATCGAGTTAAGGAAGTTGGGAGTTGGTTTGACAGTGGATGATACAAGAGCTTTGCTAGCACACATGAGTGTCAAGTCTAACCTAAGAGGATGGATAGTGGAGTTACAAGATGGAGATCCCGACCTGGTCAAGCTAAAGGAAGGAGTAAGGAGTGGAAAAGAAGACAAGTTCCCTATAGCTGATGATGGAGCATTGATGATTGGGAAACGGGTATGTGTACCCAATGTCAGTAACCTACGTAGTCAGATCCTGGATGAAGGTCATATGACGCCGTATGTGATGCATCCTGGAAGCACCAAGATGTATCAAAACCTGAAGAGCCATTTTTGGTGGCCTCGTATGAAGAAGGATGTAGCAGAGTATGTTGCTAGATGCATTACTTGCCAGCAGGTGAAAGCCGAACATCAGGCTCCAGCAGGCAAGATGAGATTGTTGACAATACCGGAGTGGAAGTGGGAGATGATCACTATGGATTTTGTGATTGGTTTGCCAATGACTCGGAGGCAGCATGACGCTATTTGGGTCATCATTGACCGATTAACAAAATCGGCTCATTTCCTCCCTATCCGCCAGACTGATACCATGGACACATTGGCGGGTAAGCATGTTGCTGAGATTGTGAGACTACACGGGATTCCAAAGTCTATAGTCTCAAACAGGGATCCGAGGTTCACATCACGATTCTGGAAGAGTTTCCAAGCTGCTTTGGAAACCAAATTGAGCTTTAGCACTGCCTTTCATCCTCAGACTGATGGACAGTCTGAGAGGACTATACAGACACTGGAGGACATGCTTAGAGCTTGTGCACTTAACTTCAGTGGAAGTTGGGATAAGTACCTACCTTTGGCAGAGTTTGCATATAATAACGGCTACCATTCCAGCATTGGTATGCCACCTTTTGAGGCTCTCTGTGGAAGGAAGTGTAGAAGTCCGGTATGTTGGGACGAAGAAGGTATGAGATTGATCGTCGGACCGGAGTTAGTCCAACAGATAGTGGACAAGATCCAGACGGTGAGACAGTGCATGAAAACTGCTCAGGATCGGTAGAAGAGCTATGCTGACAAACACCGACGTGAGATGGAGTATAACGTTGGTGAGAAGGTTTTTCTCAGAGTTGCACCCTGGAAAGGAGTGATCAGGTTTGGCAAGAGAGGAAAGCTGAGTCCAAGATATATCGGACCATATGAGATTGTGGAGAGAATTGGACCACTAGCTTACAGGTTGTCTTTGCCTGATGAGCTATCACGCATTCATGATGTGTTTCATGTCTCTATGCTGAGGAGGTATCGGTTAGACCCTAGTCATATTGTGGCCCCAGTGGATGTTGAAGTGGCAGAAGATCTTACCTACACCGAAGTGCCGGAACAGATTCTTGCTCGAGAAGTACGACAGTTGCGGAACCGTACCATTCCTATGGTTAACGTCAAGTGGAGTAAGCATTCTGCTAACGAGTCAACATGGGAAGTCGAAGAACATATACGGGCCCAGCATCCGCATCTTTTCACCGGGTCGGAGTGAATTTTGGGGACGAAATTCTTTTAAGGGGGGTAGACTGTAACAGCCCACGCTCGGGATTTTGGGTAATTATTTCAGGGTAAATTATGCATCGGATTCTGAAACCAACCCTTACCCCACGCTCGGGATTTTTCTGCGGATTTTACGAACCAAAGTTGGAATTTTTCGGGTGCAGGAATCTTCAGAAAAGTCAGGTTTAACCTCGTATTATCGGACCAGAAATAAGTCAAAGGGGTATTATTGATATTTTCTGGACCGGACGGGACACGACTGCATAATGCAGCCGCCTCCTCCTGTGTGCCCGTGAACTGCCTCCTGTGTGACTTGTGACCCTGCATGATTTATTTTGCCCGTACTCTTCCTCTGCCTGCATGAACACCATAACCCAGTACCACCTCTCCTCTGCCATTTCCCTGCACTGCAAATACACAAAACTCAATTTTCTCCTTTTCCTTCAAAATTAAAAAAAAAAAAAAGAAAAGAAAGAAGAGAAGAGTAAAGAAAAGAAAACAGAAAGGAAAAAAAAAGAAAAAAAAAAGGAAGGAAAGGACAGGAGGGGCTGCCGCCACCTCACTTCCACGCACCGACCGCCTTCCACCTCCTTACGCTGTCGCCGTCTCCTCGCAGCGCCACCCTCGCCACGCCTGCTCCCGTGCCGCCGTAGACGAAGGTGAGCAGATTGAGGTAGACGACCCGTTTGGCTGGTCGCGGTAACGGGTTGACCCGCGCGTAGTAGGGGTATAGCTTGGGCTGTGAGGGTTCGGTCTTGGGCTGGGCCTTGGGCTGGCTGTGCACGGGCCTGCTCACGGGGGCCTGATGCTGGTCTAGGCAGCCTTGACACCTGGGCCTGTCCTTGGGCCTTGACCTGGGCTGAAAAGCTTGGCCCAGACCGTTTTAATTAAAAATAAATAAGAAATAAAATCTAGAAAATAACAATTATGGGAATAATCTGGAAAAATATAAGAAAATAGTAAATGGATATTAAATGGGAATATTTACTTTGAAATATATATACATGGTAATAATAATAATTTTGGAAAGTACATACTCAAAGAAAATAAAAATGGAAAGGGTATTATCAAAGTAAATACGTACCGGAACAATGATCGGATATGATAAAATAATTCCGGCCTATGTAATTAAATGGCGAATGATGATGATAATGGGAATAACCCGGGGAAGTACCGAGTAGGTCTAGTAATTATTTTACGGCTTATAGTATTAGTCGAGCATTTGCATATCATCTTATATGTGCATAAATCGTTGTTTGATATAGGAGTTGATAACGAGCAGTACCTCGAGAAGCCTGAGCCGGAACACCTCGAGGACTATCACGAGTAGAAAATCGGCTAAGGTGAGGATAAGTAATTATTAATATACTGGCGTAGTACCAAGTTGTTGTTTGTGTGTTATATGCCTGAATAATTCTTATGGCTGTGAATGGTTGTTGTGAATTGAATTTAAATGATATTTGTTGCCATTGATGATGCTGAATTGATGTTATTGTTGATGTTATTGATAATGTTAGAAATGTTGGTACTAGTAGATTATTACTGTTGTTGTTGTTGACTGTGAAGTTGTGGGAGTAGAGTACCGAGGGTACCGAGTTAAATGAGTTTGTATTATCCAGACAAGCGGAGAGGCTGTAAGCCTGCTCGGGATAATGAGAGAATGGAGGATAGTAGAAATTAAGTAACTAGGAATAATAAAATTGGTCACACTTAGACATCTAGTAAATCATAGTTAAATGTTGGAATAGCCAGATGGTAGTCTTACTTTTATGGTGCTGGGGGAGAGTGTGCTTGGGGTCTGCTCCCTGTCTGTACCAATTTTTATTTTAGGCGCTGGGGGAGAGTGTGCTTGGGGTCTGCTCCCTGTCTGTGCCAGTTTTACGTGGAGGTACCAGGGCGGGGTCCACGGGCTAGCTAGCTTGACTACCAGGCGACGGCCATCATTTAACTAGTGATAGGGGCCCTGATAATAAAATTGGTGTAGTGTGTCTAGAATCACAGAGTGTGTTATTTAGAGTTCGTATGAACCTTAGGTAATTGCTGTTGATGTGACTTGGATTATCTATGGTTGTTGTATATGTATACTTGCTTATGGATTTTACCCGGTGAGCACTTCGGACTCACCCCTCGCCTGCGTAACCTGGTCGCGCAGTTTGATTGTGCGTAGCTCAGGTACGTTCGAGGCAAGCTGTGGCGCACCCTCTGCCAGGCCCGGATCCATCCTGCCTTGCATCATGTTTATATCAATGTCTATTGTTATGTTGTATTAAGACTTCCGCTGCTTGCATTTATTAACTCTGTGGAATAATGCTTGTTGTAATAATGTTCCCGTACCGGGACAAGTACGGTTGATGTATTATGTACTTTTAATGTATAAATTCTGATGGTTGTGATATTCACCGCTGTGGTTATTGTAATAGTATGTTTTCCCACGTATTTACTGTGTATAACGGTAAATACGAAACGGAGCGTTTCATGGACACCATAGAAAAATCCGGGAATATAGTATCAAAAATTTAATTAGAACAGTCCTTGAGGCTTAAATTAAGGAGGACTAACTAATATGCTGAAAATCTTGGCATGGTATGGTAGGTTGGGGGTGGTGCCCTCTAAATTTTTATGGTTCCTATCATGGGTGGTGCAAAAAGAAAAGGATGGAATAAGAGACAATGATTCTAGAATACACACATGATTGATATGGAAAGGTTGAATAACATTCATTCTACGATTAAAGTATGTAATGGGGAAAATGAACATTTTTTGAATAAAAAATGGATAAAAATATTGAGCATAAAATTATTAACTTCGATGTGGCCTATGAAAGTCATATGCTTAAGTAGAATATATTCGGTCAAAAGTAATTTTTGGTCACTGAATTCAGCCTTGCAATGGATTTTGGTCACTATACTCAATTTTAATAGATTTTGGTCACTGTACTCAGCTTTGCATTGGATTTTGGTCACTGTACCTAATTACAATAGATTTTGGTCACTGTACTCAACACAAAACATAGATTTCGGTTCGTGGGTCGGCTCGGTAAAATGAGGCACCACATGTCCGTTTGTTAGTATGACACGTGGGTATATCCGTTCGTCTGGATCCGTTAGAAAGCAAACCTGTATGAGACTGGAACAGGTTAAACCACAAATTAAAGTAGTACTCCACATCACCCAAACACACCCAAATCCTAAATTTCCTAATAAATTGAAATATCCAACCTCAAATCTCTAAATTAGTTTTTTTAACTTTTGCGTATTTCTACTTTTTTAACTTTTGCAGTATTCCCACTTCTAAAAAAAATTATGTTTCAGGATTTGAGTATTTCAATTTATTGGGAAATTCAAGATTTTAGTGTACTTGGATATTGTGAAGTATTATTTTAATTTGTAGTTTAACCTGCTCTAGGCGCAGACGGGTTCACTTTCTATCGAATCCGGGCAAAACAGGATACATCCACTTTTTGTAGGGTCCACCTAGAGACATGTCATGCTCATAAACGGGTTAATTACATTTTGACCCCCTGTATTTCGGTTTATTTTTTAGTCACCCCCTGAACTTTTTTTTCGTCAATCGACCACCTGAACTCCCAATTTCATGCAATTGACCCCCTCCGTCCATGGGCAGATGGATTCCGTCACTTGCACTACGGAAAGGATGCACGACGGCAGCAGATCCACAAGCGAGGCCTCGATTCTTCACCAACCACAAAAACTTGAACACGCACCCTACTGCCTAAAGAGGAACCCGCACCCCCCCCCCCCCCCCCCCCCCCCCCCCCCCCCCCCCCCCCCCCCCCCCCCCCCCCCCCCCCCCCCCCCCCCCCCCCCCCCC